>WAAD01014288.1:181410-241529 GCA_013389945.1 Fregata magnificens
GAACTGGGGTTGTTTAGTCTGGAGAAGAGGAGGCTGAGGGGAGACCTTATCGCTCTCTACAACTACCTGAAGGGAGGTTGTAGGGAAGCGGGTGCTGGACTCTTCTCCCAAGAAACTAGCGATAGGACGAGAGGAAATGGCCTCAAGTTGCGTCAGGGGAGGTTTAGATTGGACATCAGGAAGAATTTCTTTACTGAAAGAGTGGTTAGGCATTGGAACAGGCTGCCCAGAGAGGTGGTGGAGTCGTCAACCCCGGAGGCGTTCAAAAAAGGTGTAGACGTGGCACTCCAGGGCCTAGTTTAGGAGTCATGGTGGTGTTATTTGATGGTTGGACTTGATGATCTTAGAGGTCTTTTCCAACCTTAATGATTCTATGATTCTATGAAATGTCAGAGTTTCATTTTGGAGGCAGAAACTGAGAATAGGAAGAATATAGCGGGGAATTGAAACAAAACTTTCATCTTGGACTCAGAGGGAAACATTTTGCTCTCCAGGTGTTGCAATAGGCATGTGCAGGTGTGCCAGTGCACACAGGCAATGAAGATGAGAAGAGTTTTGATTCCTCTGCCAGGGGGTGTTTGTCCAATGCCCTGCCACCACAAGGCAGGAGGAGAAAATCTTGCATTCGTGTTGGCTTTGTTCTGGCAAATTTGACCAGAAACCAAACCGAGATGCAGTCAACCCCAAGCTACCTTCTTGTTTGGCTGGTTTTGGCAAATACACGTTTGGAGGAAAGGGAGAAAAAGGTATATGCATGCCACCGCCTGATGGCTGGCTTCTTTCATTGAAGTGCTGGGTGTGCAGCTCGTGCTTGCGCTGAAGTCTGTGCTATGCTTGCGGGCAGATGATCTCTCCCCCCGTGCTCAGGCTGTAACATGGAGGCAGAGATGCTTCTGACACCCTGATATCAAAACTTGCACTGTGCCCAGTGCTAACAAACTGAGCTCTGGGTGGGAAACGTGAAGAGTTGCTTGAGTAAAGTTGACGGGCATGCGTGAACATACACCTCCCCTGAGGCTGCTGCATGCTCCAAATCCCGCCCAGCACTTGGGATACTTCAGTACTTTGCCCACTCTTTTGCTTTTGATTAACAATGCCAGACAGATCCCGCTATCACACTGCTGCTAAAAAACAAAGCAAAACAAAGCAAAAGCATCAAGGAAACCCCCAAGCCTCAACTAGAAAGCAAACAAAACTCCCCATTGCCTTGATCCTGAACGTTTCTACCTCCTCTTTACGCGTCTGTGACTTCTACATTTCAGTTGGCTTCCAAAAAAGCTCATTTCAAAGGTGCCCGTGACAGCAATTCCAGTTGTCTAGAAAAGGCAGTTTTCACGTGTCAGCTGATAACGACGGACTCTAGCTGCTGCGATGCAAGCAAAGAGCACCCGGTACTGCTGTGATGACGCATGACCCGCAGGGTCTGTCCACAGTGACTGATGGATGCAGCACTGAAACCTGAATGTCACAGCTGGGCTTGGGGGACTTTGCACATGGAAAGGAAGCAGACGCTTGAAAAGGGCATGTCATTTACAGAGACGGTGTAATGGCTCCTTTCACAAATTCATCATGTGGTACAAGGAGTGGATTCAGTATCCCTAGAGCGTGGAAGGGAGGTCTGGACAAACACACTTTGACTTAAATTATTGCAAATTTTTTTTTGTTTAAACCAATGTCTGCCTGCAAAGTCCGTATGGACTCTTTGCCTTTCTCTGTCTTCTTCATCACAGCATCTGAAAACTTTGTAAAGATTTCCAGGTTGTTCCCTTGCAATGACAGACTCAGACACGCGCGTTTTGTTGGGGACCTGAGATGGTGACAGAGAGATGAAATGTGCAGCCCAAGGGCTTACAGAGAGCTTCTGACAGCCAAAAACCCACACCCCCTCTAGTCATGGTCTGGCGTGGGGGCCGTAAAACCTGTCTGCAACATTCGTGATGACAGATTGCGTCCTGAGAAAACATTGCCAGGCAGATTTGGAGAGGCGGTATTTTAGATAAAAGCGATATTAAGAAGTGCCCTGAGGCAAACATCCAGGAGTGACTGGATCTGTAGTTTGTTTTCCTACAGTTTACTGGAAAAACAAAGGATAATAAAAAAACCCCCACAACTTTTACTGCCCATATGACATCATATTTCCTGTTGAGCTAACTGTTTTGATGAGAAATATTGCAACTAGGTTTTAGCTGATTCTTTAGCGTTGTTTTGGTAGAGATTAACCATTGTTGCTGACTGAGAATACGTGTGCTTGAGCTCCCACTGCTTTCTGTGGGAGCTGCGGCTGCTGGGGCTGGCAGGGGAGGAAAAGTTCCCCTGCTTGACAGACAGTCTATAAAAATCAGAGAGCTCTTCACTATTCTAGAGCTGAAAAATGATAAGAAAACTGCTGTGACACCTACCTAACCTACAACTCCTTTGGTCACCTCTGAAGAAGCTGGAGACCTTTCCTCTTATGCTTTTCTCTCCCTCCTGTGCAGAACACATGGGCTATTGCACATCCGCTCCCTGGCACCCAGCCACACCATCACGGGTGGCCAGGCGACGTCCACGTGGTGTCCAGGCGGTGTCCAGGCGCTGCTTCAGAGGGGCAGGTCTCTGACCCACCCTCCTACTGCACCGGCCAGAGAGCGCTGGGACCTCTAATTTGCTGCGTGGACCTGAAAGCACAGGGGGTGCAAACTCCTTACTGAATCTCCAGTGGAGAAAGAAGCCTTCCCTATTGTTCATTTTTCAACATTAGAAGAAATAATTTGAGCTCCCTGGGGAGGGGGACCTCCATATGTTCCTATAATAGGGTAAGCCAATAATGAAATTTTGGCTTCAGTTTCACCGTGGCATTTATCTCCTTTGTGCATTTCAGTTTGGGGGAAACGGGGAAGCAAAAACTTAGACCATCTATTTTATTCTTTCCTGGGGTTTATTAATCACCAGAAAGCAAGCAATACTTCCTGTAGAGTGTGGTTATTATTGCTTTGTTCTTGCTTCTAATATAAATGTTTTTGAGATGTCCTGCTCTTCTAACTGAATATGTTAGTGTTAAACCAGTAGTTCCATTTTGGTTTTTTTCCTTTTTCCCTTATTGAGTATTGTTGTAGAATTAATTACCACCCTTTTACTGAGTTCCTTTCTTTTTCAACAAGGGAGAATTAAAGCAGCAGACACTGGGAATACATTAGCCACAACAGTTTTCATAAAGCTCTGACTGAGGCCTTAAATTTGCTGTTTCGTTACGCACATGTCTTGACCTAGAGATATTCTGCATCAAGGCATTAGAAGAAATCCCTCATACTTACATCCAAGAAGGCCCTAGTAGGAGGGCCTGAAAAGAAGACCGTGCAATATTCTGCAGGGTAGGCATTTTCTTGGTTTCCTCCCTTGATACAGTCTATGGCAAGAAGTAGCTCAACCTTTTACTTTGTACTCACTTCTGTGAATGTCCTATAAACTTCAGGTCTCATGCTGGCCTGTTAAGATCTGGTTGCCACCAAATGCAGTCCACCCAAGCTCTGTGCATGTTTGTCACACCCTGCTTTTGTGCCTTGGAGCCGGACAGCACATGGAAACCCATGGGTAGTTCTGCTAAAGCCAATGGCTTTGGGTACGCCAGGGTAAGTTTTTTGGCCGAAAAACCTGGTTACTTGCCTGAAATGGCAAATCCTGCAGTTGCTTTGGCAAAAGCTTCGTGTTTTTGCAGAAGCCTCACCCATGCCATCCAATTTTATATTTCCTCGTGAGTTCTGACATTTTCTATGTGTATTTCAGTGAGTAGCCATTTGTAATGCTCATTTTCCTATAGCAGTTCTGGAGGAGAGTTATAACTTACACAGACTTGAACGGGACAGCCGAGCCAATGGCTTGAGCTGGGCGATGGCACAGCAAAGGCGAGCCAAAGTCCAGCAGACCTCAGCCAAGCAGGCTGAAACTTTCTGGGTTTGGGTCAGATCGTTCTTAATGCCTTCAGACACATCCTTGGTATGTGCTCGCACGTACTGGGTGAGTGGCTACTTCTTTTGATCTGAGGCAGTCTCTGGATGTTTGACTTTGTGGTGGGAAAGGAGCCTGGCTGAGGTATGCGGCTGCTTCTTGGATACGTGCAAACAGCTGTGCTGACAACAAGAGGAGTTTGGGTTCCCTCTGGCTTAGAGGGGTCTCGGCTCACAGTTAGCAGGCACGCAGCTCGGCCTGCCTTCAGACTCTGCTATTTTTACCCTACTCTGCTCCAAAGCTTATTTGCCAGTTGCCAGCTCACCGAGGTTTGTCTCCTCAATTCATCTCAGCGGAGCCTGGGCAGCAGCAAAGCCAAAGCCCAACCCTGTGATACAAACTAGATAGCATCTGGACAGCAGAGCGTGGGTTTAAATCGCAAACGCAAAGCACGCACTTAGAAGTGTTTTTAGTTTTAACAACCGCTTCCTTCCTCAGTACACGCAGATGTGTCTGGCTGATGGGATAAAGGAGGGAAACGCCTTACCGCCTGGCGATGGAGCAAGGCATGGGAGCTGTGGTGGGGCTGGAAAAACACACCTGCGACAAGGGACACCTGGCAAAGGCAATGGCAGTGTTTCAGGAGTTGGGCCCTGGAGGAGAGGACAGCATGAGGGACCGTGGCTCAAACGTCAGGAAGTGGCCACAAGCAGTGTAGAAATCTGCCCATAGCACCAGGCTGCAGGAGTTTATCACAGCTCTGACAGAGTCTCTTTTGGGAACAAAGCTTGGTCCAGAGCATGCTGGACCTCCACATGGGCCCTGCGATGGGCTCTCATCTAGGATGTCTGAACCTCTAGTGACTACAAATGTGGGGCTGCAAGGATTGCAGGGGAGAACGGGCATTTTGCACCGACTGGAGAGAGATGGTGAGTAAAGACCATGGTCCAGCCAAAATATCCTTCATTTAACTGTCAGGGAGCAGAAGTGAAATGGAAAACTGGATTCGCCCAATTTGTCCATTCCTGCCACCAAGGAATGTGTGTCTCTGCAAAAGGATGCTGGAAGCTTTAGTGCAGAGAGGTGATAAGTAAGGAGATTTCTTAATATTGGTGATTCTCCCCTGTAATAGCATGGCCTGATTTCCTGTTGTCTGAGCGTTGGGAAACGGGAGGAGGAGTTGAAAGAGGAAGATGCAGTGGTCAAGTAGTCCAAGTATTCCTATTTTATTTCAGTCCTGAATCAGTTCCAGTTTGGGGCACTTCTTCTGAATGTCTGTGGTACCCCTTCTGTCTCTGTGAGGCTGAAGTACCTGAGAAAAAGGAGCAGGACCCCAACCGAAGCCATCAGCTGATGATGTCTTGGCTGAAAAGAAAAGCATTCATGTGCAGACTAGGAGGGACAGTGTTTTAGAAGGTGAAGCGGTGGGTCCTTGCAGCTAGGTGTTTACTTGCTTAGTGCCAGGAGGCAGGGCTGGGTCTTGGGGAGGGTGGGAGCACCTGCAGGTACGTGAAAAAGCAGTGCCTGCTACGGTTAGAGCAGTAACTCGTTGTATATGGGCAGTGCTGGAAAAAAATATGAAATGGAGGAATGACAACTACACAGCACAAACAACAGAAGTCAACTCCTGCGCTGCTCGCCTGCAGCCCAGGAACTCAATAAAGATTTGACTGTGGGCTTAAGCGGTGCTTTTTATTCATGTGGGTTTGTATGGGTAGTACAAGAAGATGTAAAATCTGTGAGACTAACAGTATTGCGTGATTTCTTTTCCTAGGGTTTGGGGTTTTTTAATTTTTTTATTAGCTAGAGATAAGTTACTTTAACAAACATCCATGCAGCTAGTGAAGAGAAAAGTGAAAGGTTGTGAAATGTCTTTGAGCTCCCATATCTGCATAATAATAGCAGATATAGAACAGGGATACTGTGTCTACTTGCTAGATAACTTCCCAGCTGGCTTTTTCTGGTGGCTGCTTAGAGCTTGTTCATTCAGGGAAAGAGGCGTACTGTGTGGTTAAAATGATAATGGGGTTTATACAGCGAATCCCAGCTATCACTTACTCACCGGAGGTGGTACTTCCTACCGCGCTACCACCTACCCCAAGCAGCATTTTGCAAGATAAAATCTCCTAACAAAATCCAGGCATGCTAGAGAAAGGTGGCTTTGCAGTGAACAGTTTGATATTGCACAATACTAGTTATCAATGATATAATCAATACTAGTTACCAATGATATAATATCCTTGATTCCTGGGCCAGCAAATACTGGAGAAAGGAGCTGGTAGATCCTATGGTGGGGAGCAAAAAATGCAAGGTCAAATGCAATGTAGCTTTTTAGACGCTTCTAAGATTTTAATTGTTTTCAGTAGTCTTATACGAAAAAAAGGCATTTTTCAGCAGTAACTATAAGGCAGTTAGTTAAAATGAAAATTAATTACAAAAAAGTAATGTAGGAGAATGCTTCAAGTTAAAACTGGACCTTAGCTGGCCAGTAGGAGAGTATTCTCAAATATTACCTAGATCAAGATTTTTTGTTTGTCTGTTGTCAAAGCTAAGGATTTAACCCCAATTGTCACTGGTCGTTCTCATGGTGACAAAAGCAGCTATCCGTGTTCAAGTGCTGTCACCCCTCGTGGCCCAGAACATGGCCTGAGACTCCCAGCAGCTCTTATAAAAAACTTTCCTGATGCACGGAGCGTCTTCATTTTAAGCCTGCCCTGCCTTATGTCATGGTTGTTTTGGATTGTGAAAGACTCAACAGTGAGAGGAATATCTCATTCCAGTGCAACAGCATTGTCAGTGATAAGGAGGCAGAGAGATGATTGAGAAATGCTACATTAATATTCCCAGCTTAAAAAAAAAAAAATTAGAAAAATAAAGCAGGCGTGCGCAATAGCAGAGGTAAGTATGGAGGCATGCACCTCCTATTAGAGTGTGTTGCTTTAGTTTTCGTGATGAGCACAAGCCACTGGGGAAGCGTGGACCGTGCTCCCACCGGAAAGCTGGGAGACCGCGTGCTTCAGGAAGGATTTATCGTTGACAGTGCCGTCCTCTACAGTGGGGGTGCAACAGGGAAGTACAGGCATCTCTGATGGGATGCTTTGTTTCCACTTCATATTTTGTTGGAAAAGTATAAAAAAGAAAGGTGCAAAGGCTGGCTGATGAAAGTGGAGTGAAGAGAGGCAAAAGAGTTTCCCTCTCTTTAGATGACTTTTCAGTTCTTCCTAAAATCCTACGGATTCCTCATTATCCTTACAAATAAACAGCAGTGATGGAATTGCGCTTAAGGATGAAATGATGAATTCAAATTGAGAAGAGCTTGAGGGTCTGTACAGTTCAGCTGTTCGAAGAAGAGAGTTAAAATTCTGATTGGGAAATTCAAGCCATTATACACTTACACATGAATACCCACACATACCTAATATATTAGTATGTTTTTCCCCCACAGTCTCCATTTTCCACACAAATTAAATTAACTGTTGAGAATAACCTGGGTGAGAGGGACAGGGTTTTGTTTTCTCAGAAGTAAATATCAAAACCGAGATACCTTTTCTTTCCTTGTCCTTCTGTACCTGTGAACGCCAGGCAGATCAGCACGCTCTCTGCTTTCCAGTAAGAACAAACACTTAATTTAAAGGAACTGGCTGTGATGCTCCTGTTTGTTTATGATTTGGTGATAATGGCTTGGTAATGGCAGTCTGTAAGTCACTATCAGCATTTTAAAATCTTCTGTGGAAATTCCAGAGATATTTAATTTGCTTACTTGGTATATAAAAGCTGTTCCTGCTGAGCATAATGTGTTGAATATAATTCTTACTCAATTACTAGAAGCGCACTGTAAAAATTGTTGAAACTTGGTAAGGGAGCCATAACATACCCAATACGTCAATTTACCATTTCTCTTCTCATTCGTCTTGTAAATTTAGCTGTTTTCATATTTGCAAGTGCAGTTTGAGAAGGGGAGTGGGTTGTGATTATTTGGGTTTTTTATGTATTTATGTGTTTTTAAAACAGTCTTTTGTCCTCTCTTTCTGCAATATGTCTCCATAAGTCTTAGCACAGTGGGATGTAATTGTAGTCTCTTACAGTTGCAAAAAACCTAAGAATTATTGACGTGTTGCTTTAATGAAAATGATCCTTTTCCATTTTTTGAGCTGATGTGCGTAGTTACAGAAGTTGCAGGAATGAACTATGTTACATGAAATAAGTGACATTACAAAGGATTTCTATTTTTTTTTTTTTTTAATTTGGCTTTAAAATTTCTGTATTTTTGACTGCTGAGGTGTATTCCTGCAGCACAGTCTCTAGTGTGGGGTTAATGATCTGATATTGAAAGCATAACTTCTAATGTGAAAAGGTACATCCTGTGTTTGTAAATGCCAGCGTTTCACTCGGACATCAAAGATTCAGGATGAGCCAAGGAGAACAAGTGCTGGACAGGACAACAGCTGAGGAAAACTTATGCTTGGGAGCCACAGGACAGAGAAGAGCAAGAACTGTTTCTGTCTAGGGAAGCAACCTGTACCGAGAGGCGAGAAGCCCGCCAGGACTCTCCCTCCTGCCCATGCACTGTGTTAGAACCTAGACTCCCTGTGTCTATTACTGAAATTTTCTTGAGGAGTGGGTGGATGGAGGAGAAGCTTTAAGTGTAAGCAAAGCTACCAACAGAAAACAGCAATTGGTTTTTGGTTGGGGTTTTTTTTGTGTGTGTGTTTAATCCAGTTGTCAAAAACGTTCCCTTTTCCTAGTCCGAAAGCTGAAATTTCAGCTCAGCATGCTTAATATTTTTGGAACATTGGCAATGATGCCTCCTAAACGATAGGTGGCAAAGGGACCTGAGAGAGCACAGTGCATTTAGAAAGTCTAAACCTTTCTGGAAAAACTGTCCAAATCCTTCAGCCTGGCAGGGAAAAAAAAAAAATCTCTTGCCTTTGTGAATCGTTGGTCCTGCCTTTTTGTACAGAGATAGTTAAACTGTATTCGCCCCTGCCTCAGCTGTGTAGGTGGACCAACCATAACATCCATGTGGCGCAGAATACTTTGTGTGTGGAAATCCAAATGTTGCTTTCTTTCTGCTCAGTTGCATGTTTGGCCTTTTCAGCTAGCCTTGAGTAGTGGAAAGATTATGTTTATTTCTTAGCAGTCTCTGTTCAGTATCCCACACTTCCCTCTTAAGTATCTGGTATTAGCAACTGCTGGAAATATGATGCAGACTAAATGGACCGTGTATTTATTTATGCAATGGCCTTAGCCTTTTTTTTTTGTGATGTGGTTTGGTTTTTTGGGGGCCTTTTTTTTCCCCCTCCAAATCCAAGCATCATTCTTTGCATTAAATACATTCTCTTCGTTTCCCCTTGTATAAACCACTTGTATAAACTATGGTGTATTGGTACCTGGGGATTTCCCTGCAGATGGAAAGGAAGCCGTGAAGTTTGAAGCTACTGGAAAAAGTGGAAACTCAAATCTCTACAGCTATTCCAGACACTGTTTGAAACATTAAAGCAAGTTTTATTACAGAGATTAGTTTACGTTACACTCATTTATTAAAACCTAAGGACATCTTTATAAAAACTACCGTATATAAAGACAAGAGCAGTGCAATAGCAGTGTAAAACACATTTTTTGGTTTACTTGGCAATCACTTTAGAAAGACAACATGATTCATAATATGAAGTTAGAGAATGCTGCAAAAAATAGGACAGGATTAGATCAAAAACTAGATTAGCAAATCACTGGACACTGGCACATACTGATTTCAAACATCAAGTGTTATGTAAACGGTATTATTGTCAATGTATTAATAAAGAGTGAGAAATCACTGTAACCCTAGAATTTCTAGTTAGCTTAATTAGCCTAAAATTTGACTGCAGACTATTAAAATAGACAATTGTACCGTATATATTATCTTCTTAGTGATTTACTATTTCTGTAAAAGGAGGACTAGAAGAAATGCCTGTCTTATACAAGAGAATTTTCAAGGCTGAGAAATGATGTTTCTTCCTGGCCAGTGGGTGAGGTTTTGTTTTTGTTGCTTTACTTTTCATACACCATCACTGGTGGCTAAATAGAACTGACTTTACAAATCACTTTGACGTGCTACTTCATTGCTTCTTCAAGTGGACAGTCCTCATATACAAATTACAGCCATAATAAAACTATTAAAACCAGTTATCTAAAATAGCTGCTACAGTATGCTGAAGTATACATTAAGAGGCCAGATATTGTTTTCACTCAGTGTTTTTGTAAGATCGATAACCAGGCACGAAAGATGGTTAATTACAACATCAAGTCCTGCACAAGCTTTATAACTTATCTTTTTATGTCCTACATTATACACAGCGATTATTAAGAAGTTGGACATTCAGTTCTCAGTAAAACTGAAGAGAGAAAATGAGTTGGACAAGGAAGGAGGCTTCTGGAGCACGAAGGTCGTTAATAGCCACTGAGACAGACAGCTGCCATTGTTAAATAGGGTGTACAAGGGAATCATACACTTCTGTAAATGTTAATTTTATATTCTTTATTTTTCCGACTATATCAGGATGGACACAGAGAAAAATATATTTCTTTTAGTCCAGGTCTTTTCTTGTAGAGAGATATTGTGTTTGAACCAGTCTCTTTCTGCAGAAATAATTGAAGAATTCATTGCAGTTTATCTGGTTCACCATAATTTTGATCAGTTAAATGCAGAGGGATATCAGAGCACTGCTACATAGATGGTTGAGATGTTCAGGTGCCTGTTTGTCTAGCCAGTGCTCTTCTACAAAGTCCCAAACGCTAAGGGAGAAGGGCCGATAGCGATGGTGGTAGGGAAACACGTGTGGTGCACTATTTCCCTTTAGTTTAAGGCCCAACGAGCATTAGTCTTGTTCAGGATCTTACATTCTGCTAAACTAGAGAGGCTATCAGATGATTATAACAACACAATTGATGAACAATTGTTCATCAGCTATGACATGGATTTATCCATAAATTAATCGGTAGGCAAAATCAGAATTTCAGCCAGAGAGTATCTACCTTATATTAACTGGCTCTGTATAGAGAATAAAAGAAAACAAACAAACAAACAAACAGCACATCAATTACAAGGTATACATGTACTAGAAGTAAAGCATAAAACTGCTCATTTATAACGCACAATTCCCAAAGGGAAAAAAACCCTTACAAAATACAGTAAGTCACACAAACCAGTATCTAATACAAATTCCTTCATGAACATAAGCTTTTTACAAAGCTCTCTGTGGCGGTCATCAGCTCACAATGAAAGTAGGTGCTGGTAGAAGGTAAAAGGAGCAAACAGGTACTGCAAAGCAGCAAGGTAAGACTGATTACTGTAGATACGGACTTTGTTGGGTGTCTGCAGATGTTATGGATCTTAGAGGCGATGTGGGAATGTGGAGAAGACGTGATGCTGGCAGAGGCATGGATGGCATTACTTCCAGGTACTTGGTTTCCTTTGCTTTTCTTGCGAGTTGGCACTAATAGCACCGCCTTACATCTCATAGGGCTAGCTCTCCCACCACCAGGAACACTGTCCCTTTCCCTGCCGAAGCTCTCATCATCAAGGAGAGAGCAGTTTGGACGGTCTGCCAGTATCTGCAAGCTACTTACAGTGTGTCTTTGCTGGAGGTCCTTTTTGTTCCCAGCTGAAGTGCTTTGAATGGTTCTGCAATGCTCTGATGAAATATTCATTTTAGAAAACTGGAATCTCTTAGGTTTAGTGTGAATCAAGGTTTAAAAAATACTGACTCTGTGTTATTTGAAGCGTTAAGTTTCTCACAATGTAAAACACCCCAGTTGCACTGCGACAGCTCTGTTACGGCTCTACAAGCTGAGTTGCATGCAGAGGTGCGTACACAGGAGCTTCTGTGAAGAGTGAGAATGGGCCAGGCCTTAAGCTTACCTCAGACAGGATGGACTCTAATGCCTGCAGGGTGGCGCTCCCACCTGTGGCATTTGAATTCTTTCTTATTAGCTGTTGCCTGCCCTTACTCAGTGATACTCGGCATTTTTTACTAGTTGGTTTGCAAAGAAAAAGGGCATGCGCATATTGGTATCCTACTCAGATTGGGCCTTCCTTGAAGACTGGGCACTCCTGTGGTCTCCAGCCTTGTTGGGTCTCCCAGCACTATTTATTCTTGCGTGGCTTTAGTCACGTACCATCATGCACTCCGGTAGCTCTGAATTAGCTCAAATCACTCAGTAGTCCATCCCTTTTGAGTTCAACAGAAGACTAAAATTCACTCAAATCAAAGAGGTACAAAAGGAAAGCTTGATTGTTCATTGACAAGGTGTTCCTCATGTTGGTTATACAGTAAAATATATGGTTATTTTAAAGTTATTCAGATTTGCAGGACAAAATATTAGGCATGAAGGACTAATCTGGCATTATCATGGTTTTGTGTTATGATTTCTAGATGAACTCCTCTGGTTGTCATTGCCAGGTTCTCCATGTATATATCTTAAATAATTGAATTTCACAGGATTTGCTCATGTAATTGATACTGTATGTTTTTAAAATAAACCTGTCCCTTGGAAAGTTAAGTCAAGCTACTGCAACCTAGTGACCAAGTACTCCACATATTTCTGTGGTAGCGTCATTGCCCTTCTGGCTTACAAATGAATTCTTAGATTTGTGAGGGGTAAACTCTGAAGCCAGTCAGTGGCTGTGGGAATTGGATTATTGCCTTGTAAAGCAGAGGGACAATGGTATTATTGCTTTTGAAATATACGGTTTGTTGATTTTCTTCTGTTTCTCCTTCAGCTTCAAGGAGTATGGGGATGGAATGGCATGTCTGTGTTGTTTCTCAATAAAGCTCCCCTATTCAGGAGGGTGTGTGAAGCTGAAGTCAAGATGTGCTCAGATGTTTGATGTCTTAGCAGAATCATTGCCAATGATCTTCAAACATGTATTAAGGTTGAAACGATTGCTACCCTGCAGTTTGACTCGATGAAAGGGCTTCACTTACCTTGTAATGCATATAACAATATGGTTAACAGTGATGGGGATTGCCAGCAGCTACCCTATTGTGACAAAATATTCACCAAAGAACTTTGGAAAAACTCACATTCAGTATTCTGACACTTAGATTAGGCTCAAATGGCAATAGATGGATGGGGAGGCAAAGAAAAGTTACCTACCAAGGGTTTGTCTTGTGATCTTTTTCCACCTTTGTGTAGATTTGCTAGAGCAACTTAATTTTCTTCCTATTGAGCATTTCCTCAAATATGATGCTTCCTTTCAGAGATAATATTGTCAGTCTAGAATTAAAATATTGCTTACAGACTACTTTCTTCTGGAGACTCTTTCTATATCGTTTGCCTATAGAAGTTGTCTGAATGGTGTTTCTCTTCAGGTGACTTGCTCAATTTCCCTCTTGTAGTCTTTCTCTTTCCTGCTTATCCATCATTTTTTCAGCTCTTGTCATTTAGCTGAGTTTCTTGAAAGCTGCTCCTTGAAGTCTGATCTTACCTCTCCCATCTTGAGGCACATCAATATAATTTTCTGGAAGACAGAAACCACAAATGTTCCCATAATGTTTCATGAGCACAGAACATCAAAGTATTTCCTGTAAAGAAAAACTTGTCATTTTCTCAATTGTGGATTTAATTTGGGGAGGCAAGAAAGAGGAAGGAAAAGTGTGAGCAAGAAAGAAGAGGTGTTAGGAGGCCTCCACCTTCCCTTGTTATCTCTATTTGGCCCAGTGTGAGCTTGTGCGATATGGATGGTTGCATTCTCCTTCTCTTTTTTCTATATAGTCAGAGTGGGAGGCTAACCTTGTTTCTCCCTGTTCATATTAAACTGGTCCTGCTTCTGCAAAATATTAATCACACAGTAGGTGTGCAAGTTGCTTATTCTTACCTGTAACCTGGGGGAACATGGAGTGCTGCCTAGCTCCTGGGTCTGGGTGCATACCTGAGGTGCTGATGATGTGTCAGGCCAAACCCTGGGTGAGCATCATCAAGAAGAAACTCTGGGAACTTAGCAGGGAGGGAGATAGGATGCTTTCCTGCAGGTCATGGAGCCTTGGCTGTTGGATACAGTAAGGCTGTATGCTACCTGATAAAAATCAGTTTTCACCCCAAATCCCTCTTTCTGTGTGTATGCCAGTGTACCCATTCCACATCGTTGTGCTGTCTACTACCTGTGAGATGAAAAGATAAAATACTTGCCTAAAAAGGCGAAAGAAGAAATACAAAGAACTGCTAAACTCCTAATTTCTACCATGGTATGCATCAGACGAAGCATAGGCTGCTTACTCTAACCCCTATTTCTTTCATATGATGACAAAATGCACTTCTATTTCCACATATATAAATGAGTAAATATTATATTCATATGCTTTCCTCACAAAAGTGTTGTGAGTATTCATCATTTTTTGCTTGCAGTGCCTCCTGGACATAACAAATGCTTTAAATCTGCCCATCTGCACCTTGTGCAGAGTGTGTGTGTGTAACTGGCTATGTGATCCGTCCATAATATGAACTATGGCAGTGTGTCAGTAAATTGGCTGAAAGCCCAACTAGGGAAAGTTTTGAGGTAGACGGAGATTACTAATCATAATAATAAATTAAAGCAATGCATCTTTTTGCTCGAGCAGGCAAACATAATGGTACAAATAGAAGCTGCTGGAGGCACAATTTGGTATCCTAGTAGCAACAATACTTAATTAACTTCTCCCACCAGATAGAGTTCTTTGCATATTGGGTATTCCCAAGTCTACGTGCTACATTATACATATTGCATTCCATTAATGTATAAAATATAAAGAAACATCTAGTTCAGACAGCAGAATATCTGTGGGAATCAGCATGTTTGAGGTTATCGAGTGTTTTACCCACTAAATCTATTCAGTACATGAGGCTTGAGTCTCAACTTTCACGTCAGCATAACTCCATTGAAATTGCAGCGGTGAATCTGCTCAGAAGTGCAAGGTTGGGTAGGCACCCACCTGAGCTGTAGCTCAACTGTATTATCTTAATTCAGATTTAGGCATTCCTCACAGTACTGTTAGCCAGGGAGGATCTCTGAGCACAAATATGCAATTCTCTCGTAACTAACTCTGAGGATTTAACCCTTCACCCAAAACTCAATCAAATGAAACCTATGTCAAGGTTTGACAGTTAATTGCTTTCCTTTCTAATAATCAAATAGCCTAGACAGCCTTATTCATGTTAAAAATACAAAAAAATTACTTTGTGTTGTTTTTTTTCTGTCACTGTCCTTTTTTGACATTGGTAAAAATGGATACTAACAAAATATGCAACCCTGCCTCTTGTGAGGTCTGCAGGCAGACGAAGTTTAAAACAGGTTGTTTGTATCTAGAAGAGAGTCTCCCGAGACTTAGTTATAACTAATTTAAAAAATACCTGGGGAGAGAGAAACTGAAGAATATGAGCACATATCACGGCTTGGAGCCACCTACGTCCTTCACAGCACCTTCAGTTGTTTCTTTTCACTCTTCTGTAGACTGCTATGTGTGCTTTAGCTCAGATGAAATGCTTTACTAATCTACTATCTGCATAATTTAAATCACCAGATTGTTTCACAGGATGGAGTAGGTAGAGCAGGCATTTGTGTGCTCCAGGACAGAATGCAATTTGAAATGTGTCAGACCCATCAGCCACTTACTCTTTTCCTGTACCTGAGAGTCCCAAAGTTGCTCCTGGCTAGATCCTTCTTCCAAGCTTAATGTAAAATCAAGAGTCACCAAGGTGGTGTAAAATGAGAGTTCCCAGATCCAAAGACCATAGGAAAGTTTATGAATATTTGTATGCAGCACAGAAGAGGATAGAATATCACTTGTGCGAGTAGCTTCAATCCTCTGCCAGTTCCCCTAATGTGTGTATAAAGCTATGGGAGAATGAGTGGGAGGATGTGAACAGCAGAGCCAGCAACACATAGACCACACTCAGCTCTGAAAGCCTCTGACATCAAGTATGAAGTATTCCCTCTTCGTTTTCCGAGCTCCTGGCTGAGCCTGTTGCCAAATCAATAGCTTCTGCCCGAAACTGAACCCTGACAGGACAGATGTCAGGCCAAAAGGTCCTCTTCCTCTAGTGAGATGTGAAGTGGGGTGTGTGATTGACTGATTGATGGCTGGACCGGTAAACTTGAGAGGTACTGCTTCAGATCATTTTGCAATAGTGGGATCACTGAAAATACTGGCATTTTCCTAAGAAAGATGAATGCTAATTTCCATGTGCAGTTAGCCAGAGTATTATATCCCAGACTGCCAACGCTGCATGCTTGGCAACAGAAACCCCGTATTTGTCACTTCTGGTCACTTCTACAGGATTTTAATGGATTTAGAGCTGAAGCGTGTGCTCTGGAGGTGGCTCAGGTTGCTCCTACTCACTAGCAAAGGTTGCCATCATTGTGTAGCGCTCCAGATTGCCATCGCTGCTCTACCTGACTGCTCAGTGAACAGCACCCAGTCAAGCTGCATCGATTTTCATTGCCTGGCGAGGAAGTAGATAACTAAAAGATTGCCTCCTCTTCCACAACAATGACTTTGCATGGTGGCTTAGTTCCGCTGGAAACAATGACATCCATTAATAATGAAGGAATGATTCAGAGCCTCTGGAGACAAGTTTTTTTCAGGGACTTTTGTCATTTTCTGACAAATTCAGTAAACAGTTACCGCATTCACCATTCCAGGGCCTCTTGCTACGCTAGTGTTCACATAAAAGCACCATCAATCACCACAGCCCCTTCAGACCTCAGATAACAAAGCAAACGGTCTCCACAAATGTCCAGATCTCGCTCTGACATAAAATTGTATTACACTGATCTAAGCAGACCTGCACTGATCTGCGCCTGTTGAGGTTCTGCTGCAATGCCTTCAAATCTGGTCATGCTGGGAGTGGAAGAAAAGCTTTTGCTCCCTCTGTTCATAGGAGGAGCTTGGATACCAGGCTAACAAACAGCTTTCTGTAATAAGAAGCCCTTGGCGGATACACTGATTATTATAGGCAATAGGAATGTCCTCCTTCCCCATAAATAGAAGGACAAGGGAGGACAAAGCACAATGCACCAGATTTTGAAAAAAGCCTCAGAAGATTGAAAGGAAGGATATGAGAAATGAATTGCAGGACAAGCACCAAATGAAAAGCCATTCAGGTGTCTAAATACATTACAAACCAGAAAGAAATAGAACATAATCTAATCCCTCTGCCTGTGGAGTCTGCCAAAGAGCAGGGAAATAATTTTCATAGCTTGGCATCTGTACACTCCTATGGCTATATGATACATAGCATATAAAATCCAAAAGGTATACTGAAAGGCTGCTCGGGTTACCAAGACTAATTCTTAAAAGTTATGAAATGCCAGAACGAATGCTGCTGGTGCAATCTCAATTTGGCCCTCTTGTTTGTGTGAAAGAAAGCAGAAATTCTCAGACTTTTTAGGTGGGGCTCGTCATCTTTTTTTCTTTGGGAGAACATCAAAATAGCTGAATGGTTCAGGTTTTTCTGATGTAGGGGAAACTTCAACAGCAACTAAAATTTGCCTCAGGCTGGCTCAGTCCTGAAGAGGTCGAATGTTTCGGTTTTTTGAATTGACTAGGAACACTTCAACATTAAGCAGTGGCATTGGATGTTGCCATCTTGCCATAAAGGAGCGGTGGTTTGGCCCCTATTTTCATCCCCAGGCCGAGTGATCTTTTACTGGGTTACATCACCTTTGATGCAGCACAAATTCTCCTCTGGTCTAGCTGTGAAATGCATCATGGCACCTGCATGAGGTCAGATGAAAGGACTGCCTTAAATAGTGGCAAATCAATTTTGTTGCAGCTATTATGTAAAATGACCACCATCACAGGTAGCCATCGCTAATGTTTCTAAAACAACAGCTGGCTCAGGGAAGATAGACATCTGGTGCTTAAGAGTTTAAACAAAACCCAGGTACTGGAACTTTTCAACTTGAAAAACAAGACTCTGAATTTTCAACCCAAGTGTTATTTCTACCGTAGCTGACAAGTCTGCAAAGGTGGAGAGAAATGTCAAAATATGTTTGAAAGCGAATACCTCAGGAAGGCGTTTAGGGCTTAAACAGAATAAATGTGCAACACATGCCAGATTAATCAGGGTTAAGCAATCCCTTACCTGCAGACCTAATAAAAGACGATGGGAATACCTGGGATGTGTTAAGAACGAAACCAGAAGCTTCTGCCCTGGTAGGTGTGCTCTTGGTGGTTGGGGGACGCATAAATGGAGCCAACAGAGAGAATCCCTTCGCTAAGTAGTCAGAAATATCTGGGATGCTTCTATCCGTCAGTTGTTAAGAAACACTGTGGGACTTCGCAACAGGCCCGTAAGCCCCAGGGAGACATAGAATCATAGAATCATTTAGGTTGGAAAAGACCTCTAAGATCATCAAGTCCAACAGTCAACCCAACACCACCATGACTCCTAAACCAGGCCCTGGAGTGCCACATCTACACCTTTTTTGAACGCCTCCAGGGATGATGACTCCACCACCTCCCTGGGCAGCCTATTCCAATGCTTAACTGCTCTTTTGGTAAAGAAATATTTCCTGATATCCAGTCTAAACCTCCCCTGGTGCAACTTGAGGCCATTTCCTCTTGTCGTATCGCAAGTTACTTGGGAGAAGAAACTGACACCCACTTCGCTACAACCTCCTTTCAGGTAGTTGTAGAGAGTGATAAGGTCTCCCCTCAGCCTCCTCTTCTCCAGACTAAACAACCCCAGTTCCCTCAGCCGCACCTCATAAGACTTGTGTTCTAGACCCTTCACCAGCTTCGTTGCCCTTCTCTGGACACGCTGCAGCACCTCAATGTCTTTCTTGTACTGAGGGGCCCAAAACTGAACGCTGTATTCAAGGAGCGGCCTCACTAGTGCCAAGTACAGGGGCACGATCACTTCCCTACTCCTGCTGGTCACACTATTCCTGATGCAAGCCAGGATGCCGTTGGCCTTCTTGGCCACCGGGGAACACTGCCGGCTCACGTTCAGCCTGCTGTCGACCAGCACCCCCAGGTCCTTTTCCGCCGGGCATGGGACAGACAAGCTTGTTAAATCTTGATTGTATTCCATGGGGATACTTTGGAGGCATTCCTATTTGAGGGCAGGTACCAACTGTATCAAGCTGGTGGCCCGTAACTTACCTAGTGCAGGTGTGAATGGCAGCTATAGAGGTTATTACATGCTCTGGATTAAGCATAGATGGAGAACTGTGAACCACAACTTGTGTGAGTCATGGATCTGGGGTGTAGCACTAGAGTGCTCAGGAGATTAAGCAGTTCTCTGTCGGTTCAAGAGAAGACTTGAGGATTTCTCTGCCCTGCTGCTCTTTTGGAGGACATAACCTACCCTTTTGCTATCACAGCTTGTGAATCGCTATCCTTATTTAACAGTGTCAGGCAAAAGATAGGTCAGTTGCAACAATGAGTGGAATAACACGCATTTAGATGGTGTCTTCTGGAAAGACAAGGCCTACTTACAAGCCTTCTGAAACGTGCCCTGAGCAATGCTGGGATGTGCTATGTACTTCAACATACACAAGGCTATCAGGAGAGAAAGCTTTTGCTGGGATGGATTAAAGATTATACTAAGTTCATAGGAGTCCTACTGAAGTACCAGAAAGCCTGCTTTCCATAATTGACGCTGGGAAAGCCATGATCACGTGAGAGATGTTGTCTGCTCGTATTGTTGCTTTGCAGGTAGGAAGAAACCATTTGGATTATATGAGTTTCCTTTGGATTGTGCTTACAGCAATGTATTTGCTCATGCTGCAATGCATTAGCATCAGTACAATGCGTATTCGATGAGGAACAAGTCAGACATAAGGCATGAATGGGACCAACTCAAAAATGCAGGTAGAATAGGTCCTACATACCAGTCACTGGAAATGGGGCTGCATGTCACCTGTCAGACTGTTCTCCTCCCTTGCACCTGGGAAATATAGATGAAAATAGGCTTG
This sequence comes from Fregata magnificens, assembly GCA_013389945.1. Classification (NCBI taxonomy): domain Eukaryota; kingdom Metazoa; phylum Chordata; class Aves; order Suliformes; family Fregatidae; genus Fregata; species Fregata magnificens. The sequence continues at coordinate 201,275 of WAAD01014288.1, forward strand.
TGCTTACATCCATTGTGCTTTCAGAGCAGAATAGCCTGTCCGTGTTATGGAAGCTAATTATCACCTAAAGGCTTAACATGTTACAAAAGTGAACACTGTCAGCTGTCTTAGATATTGGAGCATTGTAGCACTATATTCAAGAGTAGCAATGACTGTTTACAACGCTTGAGAAAGGGTTACTAGAAAAAGTTCAAGTGCACAAATTATCAAGGAGTGCAATTTTTAAGAAATTTCCATTTTAATAATTTGCTATGCGTGTTGGTAAATCTGCCTTTTAAATTGCTCGCTCCGTTTCTTAAGAACCTCACCCCTTTTAGCCTGAAATAAGCTTGTATATCTCCTGTAAGGACTGGAGGATATAAACCAAACTTCACATCACTGCTGAGAGCTGCTCGCTGGCTTTAAAGGAGTTTTAGAAACTTTGGGAAGATCGTGCGTTCCCAGGGGGTAGGCTGGCTTGGGCACTTGTACGGGAGAAGGAGCTGCTGGTGGATGGCAGGTACCGTCTGGCCAGGTCCCTGGTTGTGCTGCTGTCCTGCAGGGGAAAAGCTGGTGGGTCAGGGGAGGTGCGGCATTATTCTCCATACCAGAGGGACATACAGCAACTTGAAGGATTTACACTCTACTGCTATTTATTTCCTACCTAAGTCTGAACCCAATGCTAATGGCTAATGACAGCCAAGCCCCGCAGCAGTGTGCGGTCACACATGAGATAAGGTTACTCACACCAGTGGAAGGTCTTTGTTTGCCTCTTTAAATGACTCTTTAATTTGATTCCATGACTTCTGGTTGCTAATATAGAGTTCAAAGATGGTTTTTAGAGGAATGCTTTGTCTATGGCATGTGTTTGGGCTTCATACTGGTGGGTCCACTGGTTCAGACTTGTGTCTAGGGCAGTGCTCTGAGCTGGTAGCCAGAGAGCTGGGAAACAAATTGCAACCAGTTAGAAATTGCCTCCCAGCTCTCCCCTGCAATGACAAAACCAGCCCTGCACCAGCACTGGTTTTGGCACAGTGTATGGTCTCGTTACCGATGATCTGGCTGCTTTTTTGGTAAGTGAAGCTCGGGATCTGCTTGGATCTCACAGACGCATGTGGGAAGAGACTTGGCACTTGGAGTGAGCCTGGAGAGCTGCTGCAGGCGAGGACTTGCCTTCCCCGCCTCCTTCACCAGAACTGCGGGTGTTAAAACAGCAGCTGGCTTAACTTTTGTTATTAATATGGCTGCCTGGCTAACAGACCAAAGCTAAGAGAGAAAACGGGTTTCCTGTAGAGTTTCTGGAATATCTATAATTGTACAAATTAAATGCATCTTTTGTCCCATCAACTGGGTTGGGTGGGAGAGGAATGAAACCACACAGGATACAATTTTCTCTATTTTTTACTAAAGGCCATATTTTATAATTCTCACTTACAAAGAACAGTGATGTGAAACCAATAGGGTTGCTAACACAAATAAATATTACTTACTGTGAATAATGGTTTCTGAAGTAATCCTATGCTTCGGAAAGTCAAGTATTTTTCAATTAGTAGCAATGTTTTTCATTTGATAGTTCCTGAAATGGTTGATACTCCTGAACACAGTTCTGGAAAGTAAAAACATTCAGTTCTCCTGGAGAATTTCTGAGGGTTTTTTTAAAGGAAATATGAAGCATTCAAAATTCTGATTTATGAGTGTTTAATAGAGGAACAGATGAAGGTTGGAGGACATAAATTGAAAGATGATCACTGAAAAGCTGCATATGTCTTTCCTCACTGAAGCATTGCAGTCTGATTTTTAACGACCTGAAATGTTTTCCTCCTCCTCTTAAGGTTGTTTCAAAAAAATACTCAAAATACCCTGGGCCTTCCAAAGCATCTTAAAAGTGTGGATGGCCAATTACAAGTAAAACTGAAAGTGAGCTGGACTTACTAATTTGCCAGACATCTATGAAACCCACGAGTCACTACCAGGGTGCCTGAATCAGATGTGTCACTTGAGGCTGACATTCATCTGGCTGATTGTTGCCAAATTTTCCTGTAGGCTAACATGTGGCAACCATTAAATAACTGACACACCTGAAGGCAAACTAATTTGCATCGTTCACCCTCCCTCCCCCGGTTTCGTTATGTATACAGTTTGAACTGCCTTCAGTTTTTTTCAAGACCTCAACAAATCACGATGCCAAACTCAATAGAGCTACCATGTAATGAACTCAGACTTCTTATACCACTTTTGATTGTGCTCATTTTCACATATTTTCAGCTAACTGGAGTGACCAAATAGCGTTAAGTGCATTCCTGTCATAGAGGAAGATGACTTGAGATATTTAGACACAGAGAGGCCAAAAGGAACTATTACTAGAGGCAAGATAGTATTTTTTTGCCTGCTTCTTTAAGGTCTGGGGCAGGCATGTTGCTTTGGAAAGGAGATTATTGCTATGTGTAATTTAACAGTATAGATCCTATAAATGGGTGTCATCTCACCTAACTTTAGACATCAAAATGGTTAGATGTCTTCATTTCCAGAGAGTCACCTCAGGCTCCTTTATTGTCAACAGAAAGCAACAGGCACCTCTGCAGAGCTATTCCCCTCCTCCTGGGATAGGCATCAAGTTGGGTGAGTGATGCTGCGGGGACTCCCCTTTGTCCTTACTGGCTCCAAAAGAAACCGATGGGTAATCAGTTCAGGTGCAGGTGCCTAAAAGTCCCATGTCTAACTTAGGGAATGAGTAGTCCCACTGCCCCCGAAAACTGAATTATAAAATGTAACACTAGGATAGATTTCTGTTACCATCATGTTCAGTCTCATCCTGCCACATGCAAATACATAATCTTCTACGCAAATATATCCAACTCTGTGTTATTTACAATCTAGTACCACTAAGTGGAAGTTGTTCTGTAGTCTCCATGTTCTGGTTACAAACCTTCTTCCCTCATGTTTATTCATGAGCAGATTTGATTCATGTGTTTAAGACCTATAACATACTAAAAGATTTTGATGGAAAAACTAAGGTCTGTAGGTATTTCCTCACATGCAGCTACCTCTGGAAAGAAAAGCAGCTTCTTACCCTACAAGTACATGTGCAGTCCCAAAGATTTTTTTTTTCCCCTTCTCTCATGAACTTCCATTGGCTGAGTGGCAGGAAAGGTGCATCCCTGAGGCTCGTGACTGTAGGACCCCAAGAGATGGTGCATGCTTCTGTGGATGGGGTAATAGACGGGCACTCTTTGGAGCAAGGCTTGATACTCAGGTTTTTTTGCACAGTGAAATCTCTTGGTACTGCTGTAAAAGCTTTTAAAAAATCTGTGAACCTTTGAATATTTCTACATCAGTGGTAAGGACTGAATTATCTGAATGTCTCTGATTTCAGCTCATCCCAATTTCCCAAAAGCTGATGCTACCAGCTTTCAAAATCTGTTCCCACAAAGGGGCTTTGACATACCTAAGATACTCAAGTATTCTTCACGTTTGCTCAACTCTTATACAGGATCAACCCATACATCTAAGATCCAAGAGAGCACAATGAAAAGTACAAGAGGCTTTACAAGAACGTGCCCTTCTATGTAAAATTCAGGCACATGGTATGAGGAAAAGGCCTCCTTTCATGCTGATTGACAATTTGAATTTAACAGATCCGCTACAAATTGAAAGCCAGATTTAAAAAGCAAGCAGTAAAACCTGTCATGTGATTTATGATGTAGCTTGCCAGGATACTGCCGTTCCCTGCTTACGCAATCTCCTAATGCACCCAAAAACTTTACTAGGGATGTTTTAGAAACAAAACCACCAAAACTTAGGGGTAACAGTAGTGCCTGATTCAGAAAGAAGAGCAGTTATAGAGTGTATTCTTTTATTAAGTCTAGTAACTTTTAATTTTTTTGTAATTCCTTTGCCATTCAGTGACCAATAATTTATTTATAAATGAAGGACACAATTTAAAAGGATGTTTATGCAAGTTATACTTAGTGTAGAGTATCTTTACTCATGTGGATGGTCAGTTCTAAGTGTTGTAACAGGTCTTTGCAACTTACAGCTGAGGTTAAATGGAGCTTTATTATACAGGATGATGTATGTGGTTTGTACCTTGACGTTAACTGAGCTGTACAGAAAAGTTAGTAAGTAAAGGAGAAATGTGGCCATATGTAAGGAACTATGTGAGTGTATGTATAGTGATATGAGTGCACATGCACGTGTTTGTGTATATGTGTATGTATGTGTACATGTGGATGTATGTATCTATAATTTATTTATCTGGCCCACAGTTTCTGCATATAATCTCCCTTCGACATTTTATATATAACTGTAGCTCAGTTTCTTTGTAAAATTCAAGAGTGAGCTACTGAGCTAAACAAAAGTAGGCCAATCTACATCAGGTAAATTATCCTGCTCCTTTTGTTATCTCTTTTTGCCCTAGCGCTCTTTGCCACCTTGGCATCAGCAAAATTCAATCCATTAAAATTGCTGCCTAACATGTCCTGAAGTCCAACAGAAGATAAAACCAAACACATTCATGGAAATCCAACTGTTGAAACATGCTGGAAGCGGGGAAAGAGTTAGCCAAACATTAGATTTGACTGTTTTCGTACCATTTGCAGAGCTTCAAGGTGCTGACTTCTTTCAAGGCCCTTGGAAGTCAATAAAACCGAAAGCTACTGAGATTCCAGGGGATTTATGTTAGAAGCAGGAGAATAATTTTTTCTAGATTCCATTTGAAAGAAGGTGGCAAAGTTGGTTTCCAAAGCAGATCAGATTAATATATTGCTTGAACCGGATCCCAGCTGGGTCACCCACAATTCCTAACAACACTATGAAATACTCCAGCCTCTTCATCCCCCTGGTAGCAAGGTGGGTGCTGCAGGGGCATAGGGGGCAGAACAGTGGCCCTGAAGAGGAAGGTGGCCGGTTCCTGTGCCCTTATCCAACAACCGCCGAGCAGCAAGGTAGGCGGTGAGCCCCTCTGGATGCTGGAACTGCTCCTCAGTCCCCACCTAGCCTCTGCATTTCATTTGACTTACTAAGTTACTCCCCTTTCTTTCTCCCATGGAAACCATTTTTCTCTCCTGTGCATTAAAAACCTTCTATAATAACTGCTGCTTCCTCCGGGAGAGCTGAAACAAGATGCGTGCGCTGCTTCCCTTAGTCTCGCCAGAGGCTGAACTTGCTCCAACTGCAGAAGAGTCTACTTAGGAGGGAGGAATCTGTTTCAGCACTTGAATTTTGATCCCCAAATCTGTGGTTTAGCCCAGAGTTGTATATTTACTCACAGTTAAATCAGCTTTTTTATTTACCTCTGCACAATACAGGAAATTCTTTCATTTCTGGAAATAAAATGCATATTAATGGCATATGGAAAAAATTGTATTTCTTGAAATAGTTATTTCTTTTACCAAAGAGCCTTATTTTCTACTTTCACTTTTCAGTATTGAGGGCTAGTCTCGTCAGTCAGAGCTCAAGAAAAGATATGTAGTAATTACTGTGTTGAGAGCTAGATTTCAATGTAGGATGAACCAGTCTTGTTTCCTGTAACTGTTCTTTCTGTCTATGATGTTTTTTTCCTCAACTGAATTTCTGTGACTTTTCTAGCAGTATGAAATCTAAAACTATTTATTTTAAAATAAATTTCTGAAGATCCTTCAAAAAAGAGCACGGAACAGCTTTCTAACATTAACAAAATTATCAGCAATTAAAAAAAATAGGAGTAAGGCTGTTGCAATTTAATCTGGTTACTGTTTGGCCTCCTGTTGTAGATCCAGTGTATGTTTCTTTGCACAGAACCATTTGAGCAATAAATAATTTTTAACTTTGTTTTTTTGTAGTTAGGAGAAGAAGGGTAACACCCACACCACCATCACGGGAAACAGCGCTACATGCTGGAAGAGACATTAGAAAGACAATTTTACGCAGAAATGTCTCTTCCCTCTTTCCTCCCTGCCTTTCCCATGTACAAAGCCATAGAAGAAGTTGAGGTGTGTTGAGATGTGGAAAGAGAAGAGGCCAAGGACCCTGGACAATTTCAGCAGAGTGCAAAAGGCAAGAAAACAATTTCTCTTTTGTGGTTATCTGAGCTGTATTGCCGGCTTTACAAAGAAACATGCTTTGACGCCAGTGGTGGAACTGTGATTGGTTTATTATTTTTAAATTGTCTCACAGCTGCATCTAGATATTGGTCTGCTGGGGTGTAAAACGTCTTTTGGCTGCAATAGGATCTTTGTGCATGGATCAATGACAGTCTATGACCCCTGCTGAGTAGCATTTCTTGAGTCGCAGAGAAAGAAAAACAGGGCTTGCTTGGCGTCATCAGGCTGAGGTATTCCACTTGGTATGGCTTGGTTTGAATGATAATTTATGAAGCATGGAGATTTCTGTTTTGAACAATTATGACTGCCAGCTGGTGGGTTATTCTCTGTTTGTTCTACATTATTCTTCATTGTTTACTCATTTGTTTGCATGTGTGTGCACTTTTTGTATTGTGGATCTATTGTATGCTCATTTTTTCATGACAGACATTTAGGCTTCTTGCAACTGCCCAGTGATGACTGCGGTTTTCAGGTGTGCACCTTAATATTAGATGAGAGGCAGAAAGACTGTAATAATTCAGAATGAATAATTCAACAACAGCTACCACATGCATGCACTGTAACAGAGACTCCTGCTGTGCTGTGTCAATGCTCTTGTGTCCACTATAATCTTACAGCACTTCCAAATAAAAAATTGGAAGCCAGTTACTTACGCACAAAAATAATCTTCACCTCTTCAGCTCTGCTACCACCACTGGTGTTCTGTGCCTGCAGAACATGAGAGATGAGGATTTGGCAGGTGGTGCCGAGATGAGACTTTGCCCGGAGATTTCCATTCTTTGGTGTGATTATGCAATCACTGCGCAGTACCACTGGTGTCAGCAGCTATTATGCAGCAGCTGCATAATCAGGCATTTATTGGAAGAGGTGGGGAGGAAGAAGGCCACATGTTTGTCCCCTGTGTTCCCTAATGGTAGAAGATGAAACAATTGGAAAAAGCATTGTGTGATTTTTGATGTGCAGCTGTTGGCCTGTGTTTTCTGACTGCTCTGTAAGTCTGACGAGAATGCGATGCTAGGAAAATGTTATGCTTGGGTCACAACAACCCCATGCAACGCTACAGGCTTGGGGAAGAGTGGCTGGAAAGCTGCCCAGTGGAAAAGGACCTGGGGGGGCTGGTTGACTGAATATGAGCCAGCAGTGTGCCCAGGTGGTCAAGAAGGCCAATAGCATCCTGGCTTGTATCAGAAATAGTGTGGCCAGCAGGACTAGGGAAGGGCAATGAAGCTGGTGAAGGGTCTAAGAGCACAAGTCTTATGAGGAGCGGCTGAGGGAACCGGGGTTGTTTAGTCTGAAAAAAAGGAGGCTGAGGGCAGACTTTATCACTCTCTACAACTACCTGAAAGGAGGTTGTAGCGAAGTGGGTGTCAGTTTCTTCTCCCAAGTAACAAGCAATAGGACAAGAGGAAATGGCCTCAAGTTGCACCAGGGGAGGTTTAGATGGGATATTAGGAAAAATTTCTTCACTGAAAGGGTTATCAAACATTGCAACAGGCTGCCCAGGGAAGTGGTTGAGTCACCATCCCTGGGGGTATTTAAAAGACATGTAGACGTGGCACTTAGGGACATGGTTTAGTGGTAGACTTGGCAGTGTTAGGTTTGCAGTTGGACTCGATGATCTTAACCGCCTTTTCCAACCTAAATGATTCTATGAAAACTGATGTTGGTCTGAGTCTTCTGGGAATGCAGCCTCACACATTCCCCAGATAAATCAGATTTTAAAGAGCCATTCCCCTTAGGGTCCTCAGTTCAACCTCCTGTGCAGACCTAGCTTCCCATCCAGTGACTCTTGCTTATATTGCACAAGCCCCCTTGCCAGTTTTAAAATCACAAGTAATGGACATTCTGCTGCATCTCAAGACATTTCCTTGGTGAATTGCCAACTTTGAAAAGAAATGTACACTTAGGTGAGATGAATCCCGCTGTCAAACTTCAGCTGGTTAACTGTTAGTGACCTGTATAAGCTCAGCTTCCAGCATAATGTCAAAAAATCAATGAAGAGAAGTCCAAGTGATTCAAGCCATCCTAAGAGAGGTGGGATGAATAGCCCTCTGGAAATGCCTCTTTCAATGTGTTAGTGAGGATGCCTAGATAACCAGTAGATACTTGACTTTTAGACAGCTACATTGACTGAGGTTAATCCCGCTCTTTATTGCCAGTCAAGATTTATATAAATTGATCTTCCAGGTATTGGATCTTTTTCTGTCTTTGTTTGCTACAGTCCTGTATTATCTGAAATCTCATTGCCATGAAGAATTTAGACTGGGATCAAATTGCCTTTTAATGTTCTTTTAGCCTTGAGCTTCTTAAACTTCTCACAGTTTGACAGACCTTCCAAAAGTCAGATAAGCTCTGCAGCTCTTTCTGAATGCTTTTCCATCTGCCATTGCAATTTTTTTCTGCTAGAGGCCCTAGTGAAGGTGGTGTTTCCCTCTAGCAGTCTCACCACTGCTAGTGAGATAACAGTTCCCTACTTCTAATTGGCACCTCCTCTTTACATACTCAAGAATTTAATTAGCTTGCTTAGCCATCATACTGTATAGGAAACTGATGGTGGGTGGTTACCTATTGTATTACTGGGTATTTCAAATGGTTCCAGGATACTCAATATCAGCGATGCCTACAACAGAACAGTAGAGAGTGAGTTGTGCTGTTACCCCAACCTTATGTCCCTGTTTCTACTACATAACATAAAATGTGCAGTCTTAGTGTTGTGAGGCAGGAACTTCGTTGCCCAGGTAGCTATGCTAAATTTCAGATACCAAAGCAGAGCGTGGTATAATCAGTCTTTAAGAGCTAGATTACAGCCCGTTGTATATTTGATCTTTGTAATGCATTTGCAAATTTTTATAGAACTATGTAGAAACTGGATGCACTGCTAAAAGTTTGTGAATCCCTTAATGATGCCTTCATCTTCTCTTAGACAGTCTACTAGAATCTTGCCAAAGCACTAGATGACATGCTGCACTGTGCAAACAAATCTACTCATGTGCTTCCATGTGGTCTCCTCATAGTATGTCAAGTAAGGTGCAAAACCCAACTAGAAGAATCAGTGTTCACATATGCTTGTGTGTAAAGCAGGTTAAACCTGGGACTGTCGGAGCCCAGACCTACAGATTTCTACATGCCTCCACAGTCCCAGGATTACTGCCTCCTAGATATGAAGGAGGTACAATCCTCTGGAAACTGCAATATGAGACTGGGGGTGGGGGGCAATTTCTTGCTTTTATGGTATTACAAAATTTACAAAATTTTACACAAATTGCAATAATAGAAGTATTGTCAAGTACTTTCAGTGTGGTCCTCAGTAACCAGATAAGCTTTTCTGTCTCATCTGTCAAATGGAAGTAACAAAACTTGACTAGCTCACATAAGCACTGTGTGGATAAATACACCACAGCCTATTAAGTACTCATTTACTTCTACAGTATATAGGAGCAGCGCTAACTCCAGCTATAGCCAGTGATCATGAGAACTGCCTTTAAGAAAGATAGGGAAATGCTAGCCAATCCCCTAGCTAATTTTACTAATTTTGTTTTTTAAACATTCTAGACCATGTTTGCACTAATCTAAATAGAATAAAGGAAAAAAGAAAATGAGGCAGCTATTGCCCTCACAGGTGAAATTTATTAGACTAAGAAACACTGGAAAATTAGGACTTAAAATGGGAAGATGTGGACTACTCTTGTCACTATCCTAAAGCTTAACAAGCTCTTTTTTCTGTTATCTCACTTGTCTCTAATTCCTCCAAAACCTGCCCTTTACAGCCAGCATAATCTTGTGGACTTTCTTAAGTATGGATGTTGGCCTGCTTCAGGTATTTTTACTTTTGCTCTATGTATTCCCAGGGAAAAGACAGGAAGAGTCAACCTAAGCAAGAGTTGGCAAATGCTGAACCAAGGGGTTTTTTTTTTTCAATAGCATCACAATTATGTTGTATTTTAAACACATCCACAAAAATGCATCCACATTTTTGTCCTCTTCTAGTTGTTCATGCAAACAGTGGGGCTCTTTTTCATTGGGACGCCATTTTTTTGTTGTGAGCTCTGAGACGCTTCAGTGAATAGTAAAAAAATTAAAAGTCAACTCCCAGCCCCCCATGTAATTTTCTTTAAACTGTCTTAAAATGCAAATTAAGCAGGCATTTTTCTAGTTGATTTCAGTTGTTAACTTCAGCAGCATAAGAGAAGTTTGGGAGGTTTTTGGTGATCCAAAAGGGTGAACACTGGCTGCTTTCCAATCACAATTTCTTTAGAACTTTTTAGGTGAAACTGTGCTGGCGATGAGCTGTTAGCATAAGAATGATAAAAGGTGCTGGGTTCAGCAGCTCCCTATGACTCATCACTTTTCAGAGACGAGAAGTTGGAAATGCAATAGAAAATAACTTGCCTCCCTCATCTGCGTGACTGATTAAAATCTGTATCACTAATCAATGTAGAATATAGCTAATGACTGTTTAATTAATTTACTGTAATTTTTTGTGAAGTTCACTGCAGTTACTTTTCCACATGCTAGTAATGATTTTCAACAGAAAGAAGGCAGCCTGTGTAGCGCGTGTCAGCTCTCATAGCAGCATCACTTTAATGACTGCAAGGAATTGCTCTAATACAGAATTCAGCTCAGATATATGATTAGCTAGTTAATACACACAATTCCTGTAACCACAAAGGCTCCTTTGTGCATAAACTACTCAAATATGTAACAGAGCACCAGCCCTTCAGAAAGAAAAATTGTAGCTGGACCTTGTCCCCTTTTAGATGTGAGCCCAAGTCATTGTTCTGCCAGGTGATCGCATGAACCACTGTACAAACACCTTTCCATCACTGCTTTTAACACTTACTGTAAATGGTTATGTCGCTCCAATTGTTGCACCTTTGAGATTCTTTGGAGCCTAAGTAAAGGTTACCAATACATACAAACACCAGGAAACAGATTACCCTATTGGGAAGTAAAGTGAGGTAGCTTATTTATTTCACACATAACCACTTTCTAAAGTTATTTTTACCCTCCTGTATTTTATGAAGGGTGCCCAGTTTCCACCATTTATTCGTTTGATGCTGCTCTGTGGAGGGTACATAGTGTTGTGCTGATTGAACTCATTTCTCTGATGTTTAAAGTAATGTGTCTCACTTGTTCTGTTTTGGGATCATGTTATCACCTGACATGGGACTAACATTAGCAGCATTTCTAATTGTGTTCCAGTGACATTTCTCATATTGCTGCCATTTAATTCTTAAACTGGTTTTATCTCTTTAGTATTTCTGATTTTGAAGAAACTTTTTGTAGTGGATTTCAAAGTCTTTTCAGAGGCATGTTTTTTCTGCAGTGAATAGATCTTCTTCACAATTATGGTTGTAGATATCTGTGTATATGTATTTATGACAGTGTTGATCATGTAACTTCTCCAAAACCTTTTAAGTTCTTGAAAATTGTTTGCTGATTGACATCAGTGTTCTCTCTTAACTTAATGAACAGTAAAATGACTCTAATGTTTCTCAAATTTCAATGCTTTTTGATCTATTTTCCTTTTGAGACTTAAACAGCCATATATCTGATATCTTCCTAATGATGAACAAACTGACTGTGTCTAATTGCTGGCCTTTTCTTGAACTGTGCAGTGAAACATCATTATAAAACCAAGGTCATACAAACATGTTTTATCACTTTTCTGATGAAATGCCTAATTGCTTGCTGCAGTTGTCTTCATCATGATCTAATCAGGGAACAGTGACAATAGAAGTAATGATGTGGTAGATCTTTGACCTCAGCTCTCACTGCAAATAATTGTCTGACTGTGACCATTTATGGTCATGCATTCAGCATTATCACATAAACTTTTGATGATTTCATTACTGTCTGGTATTCCATAGTATGCCATTATTTCATGTAGAAATTTTATCATGCTCTAAAAGATCTTCTGCAACCCCATAAAAGGTTTATTTATTACATATGGCTTTTTGTTTAATAATAACTCTGAGAATAATAAATTGGTCTGTACATGTTCTTCAGCTCTACTACCTGCTTGTTTCTCCTCGAGTTAGGGAGTTATCTGTTTCTTGACATCTAAAACATACATTGGGAGTTGATTTTCCAAGACACTGAAAGCAATGGGATTTTACTTCAGAGACTCTTATTTTTTTTCTTCTTCTTCATTGTCTCTTCTGTCAGAAGCACCAAGTGTACATAGATAGTTGTTTTGCAGGTGCTTTTAGTAGTTCTCTGGAGCAGAGCTTACTTAAGATGGACAGTATTCTGTCCATCATTTTCTTTCTTTTTTTTTTTTCCTTTTTGAAAAGTGCTTTCTTTCAGTTCAGAACTCTGAATTACGCTAAATCTTCTACTTAGAAATCCTGTTGCAACTTTGCATAAACACAGGAAGACTTGCCTGTTTAGATCATTTACTCCAGCTCCTTAACACCTCCTCTTTTATTTCTTCTATCACTTGCAATATCTTTTGCTGATGCTGTTTATTCTCCCTGTCGTTCGTCTATCCATCTACCTTATTTAGTCTCTAGAAAACTAAAAGCAATTAGTTGAATTTTATCAATGTAATAAAAGTTTTGGTCCCTGCAAGTTAAAGCTTAATACAGCTGAGACTGCATAATTCAATACAAGGTATGGGAGTTACTCACTGCTTCATACCTCTGCCTTTGCTACTCTAGATCCAGCTACTCTAAAAAGCACGTCAGAGGCAACTAGGCTGATTTTCAGTTACATTTGCATTTACAGATCTAAATCAGCAGTGATTGTGAGAGCCTGACTTAGCTTTTTAAATACAAACGTGAAAGTGAAATCAGCCAGCCTGGGCACCTTTGATGTGCTATTCAGAGAAATGGCCAGACTGCATGAATGTATGTGGGTATGAAGCTCAGCTGTTGTGCTCAGCTGTACTTGCAAAGTGGCTGGGGCTGTTCTAAAGTTTCTCTGTGATACTTCAGAATCTAAGTGAGGCCTTAGAATAACCTTGCTATTCTATTTTTCAGTGCATATATAAAATTTGTAAAACCTGCATGTGCTATTACAATTATTATTGAGCATCTGGCACCTAAGAGGATGTAAGGGGTAGGAGTTTTGTAACTACTAAAATAACTATAGACTCTTAAAATTAAGTGGTTTGTATTGTGACAGAGAAGATGGAATTGGTTGATAAAACAGGATGTCACAATTATTCCTGCGTGTGACCCTGTAGCTTTGTGACATTATTCAGTGCAATTGTGGGCTTACTGATTTCACATGAATTTTACGCTGCTATCTGCTACTTCGATAGTGTTATTCCAGATTTGTTGTAATGTAGATGAGGTAATGATCTCGCTGCAAGAAATTCTACTCAAAATATCTGAGAAAATTTAAATATGGAAGATGTTCAGAACTGTTTTCCAGTATCTTTACTAGCTTTCATTTCTCAGTATGCAGAGTTCATTTAGCAATAGTCTTCAGATAACCTTTTAACTACTCACTTTTGTTCTAATTGCTACTTTCTGACAATTCATTACCACACTTAAGTTAAATCACTTCAACTGTGCAGTCCATTTAAAAGAAAGACTTTCCTGAAGCTGATGAATGTGACAGTCCCAATTTGATGGAATGGCTGAGAAACAGCTAAAATAGGGAGTATCAATCAGCCCATATCCAATGAATCTGCAGTTAACAAGAATGTAGAGAAATAAATGTTGCAATATGGGGTCTATAATTTACAGAGCAAAAGGAAAAGGAGAATAAGGCATGAAATGAACAATATGTATTACATATGTATCAACAAAAGATGCAGTGTCAATATACACAAAGATTGCCTATATTCAGACTGAGGTGGACAGAAACCTTGCATATTGGCTTAACTTCACATGCTAACAGTGAATTTCTAAATACAAGGATGAAAGAAAGCACTCAGTAACTTATGTATCTTGAATTATTTAAATGCAAATGATAAAAATCAAAACTAAATCTTCCCATTTATTTGCATGATTATAGTGCTGAGGCAAGTAAACAAGAGTTGGAGCATTGCAGATTTTGAGGTGTTTGGTTCCAAGCCCAATGTCTGTTTGTGCTGTTGGTCTCCTGCCCTGACATCAGATAGGAGGCCAGGCAGCAGAAGGGATATGCAATGCAAAATGAGGTCCAGCATCTGGCTCTTCTAGGAGCAGAAAGTGATTTCCTTAGCTGTGCTTTTGTTTTTAAGCAATTTCTATTTTTACAGTTACACAGTTCCTAGCAAACAGACAAGAATATTTAGAAGAAAATATATTCAACAATATCTGTTATTCTAACCCAATATATTTTGAAGGGAATGGAGGCACACATGTAATGGTAGATGTTGCCTGACACAGTTAATGTCTGTTACAGGACAGATTCTCCAGACAATATTAACTCCCAGACAGTTCTTTCATAAAAGCACTATATGAGTATTCAATTTTATTTCTTTCCATCTTTTTAAAAAAAACTATTGGTGCTCTGGTTTGCCATATTTAGTCTGAGTATAATATAAAAATCTAGGTAGGGCCTGTAAATAAAACCTGTGCTTTGCCCTATGATGTAAAATTTTGTATCTTTAAAATAGTATCATCATATTCCTGTTTAATGTAGTGATTTTGCAAATGTAAATTTGAGATCTTTCTTATTTTCAAAACACTTTACTTAGAATGAAAAGAGGCAGATTTTGTTCACTTTGTTACTGTAAATACCTTGTATCAAGAGCAGCCTCTGCATAAAACCCTCCTGCCACCCCAGCACCTAATGTTTTTGGTGGACTATGGCCATGTTCACACTGCACAGCTGACCCACTTCAGTGCCAATGTCCCAACCTAGGTGACACAGGCAAGACTGCATGCGCAGCTCTTAGAAATTATTGAAGCAGAGGATCTACTAAATGTGAATATTTCGCTCCAGAGATAGTCTGTATCCGGTTTCAAAATTTGGTATCAAAGGGAATTCTTTCATGTAGCCTCTTTAGCCACCAGCAAAGTATTTATTCCGCGTTCTTTGCACAGTTGCTGTGGACATGCTCAGTTACCTGCTGGCTTCTAAACTTGGGAAGTCAGGGAAGATCCCAAACTGCTTTACAAACTATAGGTTAACCCTGCCATCTTTCTTGCGATAGTTTCTTACACTGTCAGTTCTCTGCAATATTTTGATAGGCTTTTCTCTCTCTCTGTTTATCAGCGCTTTGGTAGTCATTTGAAGAGGTGTCAAGTAGCAGGTTAATAGCAGCAGGCTAAAAACTATTCTATTTGTTGTCTGAAAGACAATGTGACTCAGAGGAATTCACAGCAAAAGCAGATTGCAACATCTAATAAGGGGAAGTAAAATAGACTTGCCTTTGTCTAACCCATTCCAACTGCATAAAGGAAATAAGCACGGGCTTACCCTGCTGGGCTGATAGTTTTCCTGATTCTGGACAACCAGCAGGTTTCTGAAACCATGAGTCATGTAGCATAACATATATGATCACATACAGAGCAGACACTGCCTCTGCATGCTGTTGTGCAGAAAGGCAGGAAACAGAGAGGCAAAAGTTAGACTTCAAGACCGTATTCCCTGTGATTAGCATCCTTGATGGAGGTGGGGAGGAGTTTAACATCACCAGAGCAATGCAGAGAGATCACGTTCATCTGTTCCCTCTCACATCTGGAACACAGCACAGCCACGGAGAATCTGGAGAAAATCTGCCAGGCTGCCCTGGCCCACACTCCCTCTTATGTGATCTTCCTTACTAGTCCGACCTTTTTTAGTCATTATTAACTAACAATATTCCCGTGGTTGTGAGAACAATTTTTTTCAGTCAGGATCCTGAGTCCTCAACTTACAATATTTCATTTTATTGCCTCCCTGGCTTGTACTTTGTTGAGTAGTAGTAATGATTTGCCTGCTGCTTGTTGCTGTTTGATCTCCAGCTGTTAAAAGCTTGCTCAGGCTAACCAGACTGCAGATTCTTACGTGGACCAGTGAGCGTGGAAGGGCCCAGCTCATGCACCTCAGCCATAACCTGCAGGAACCACCGTGGGGCAAGCCACAACTGTTTAAGCTCATTCACTTGCAGTCTGTGACGGTGTTTGGGTTGCAGAAGGTACATCCACCAGGACCTTCAGACCACACAGGCCTTTGGACAGCCCTCAGATGGTTTCCATACTAAAGAAGAAATCAACATTAGTTGGGCTGCAAAATCCATACGCTACATGATGAAGCAACATTATTCTAAATCGGGCTCAATGTTTCTGAGATTAATGATTTTCCTTCCCGTCCTTACAACAACACTGCAAACCCTCTGCAGAGCAGCCAGCAGCATGTATAACAGATTCCAGACTTCTTTAGTTATAATAATATTATGGCTATACATGGTCCTCTTTGTCTCAAGTAAATAATAAAGTGATCTGCTATGACAAAATGTTTAAACATCTTGGGGATGGTTCTACACACTATATACTATGACTTGCTTGATTTCTCTCTCTGACATACCTGTTTCACTCATTGGTTTCATTGCCAATTCATAGCATTTACACTAGAACAGGAAAAGAAATGATAAAATAAAAAGCACTTACATAATTCTTTTAGTCAGGGAAGATCCCAAACTGCTTTACAAACTATAGGTTAACCCTGCCATCTTTCTTGGGATAGTTTCTTACACTGTCAGTTCTCTGCAATAAGGATACCTAAAGTCTTTGGTGTTGCTGAGATTCTTGATGTGCAAGAATCACTTTCCTACTGTCATCATGTAGTGTCTTCTAGAATGGGCATGCTTTTGAACTGTATTAGGATAAATGTAGTACAGGAAGCTAACAACTTCAACAACGCCTGTCATCATGAAACCTTGCAAACTGTTTTGGAAAATGTTTTTAACAGTATTTAAGTTTTTATGCCCTGGAATATATGCATATCTCACAGGATTAAAACATCTATTTTGTATTTTCAAAAAGCTCATCTGTAAACAGGAACTGTTCTTATGGTATGATACCACCTATATATACATATATATATGCACACACATAAGTTTGTTTGTGAGGTGCTAAAGAAAAATACTTATTTTCTCTATAGAGGGAAAAGCTGGGATAAGTTTAGGACACATTAAAAATGCCAACAAAACTGAAAAGTTGATTTTATAGACTGGAAACCTGCTGTTACCAAAGCATCTAAGAGGTTGGTGTCATCATCTAGAATAATGGAAATTCAGGTATAAAATACAAAATGATATTAATAGATTAGGCAATTCTAAAACCAGTGATGGAAATTATAAATCCAGTAACTCCATTGCACTTCTTCACTGATAGTACAATTACATTTTGAGAAGACAGTACTGAGGTCATTCATCAAATACAGACTGCAGCAGAACCGGACTCTGAAACTAAGCTTAATTTCTATAGGGCCAAATCACCATATTTTCATGTATAAAACCTGCAGATTATCTCACAGAGAAATAAACAGCCAGGCAACCTCCTCTTATTCCCCACTGTCTTAGCAATTGCTGTAGTACACAAGTCTGTCATTTTCTGAGGGAGCTGTTTACTCAAAAACCTCTTTCGCATGCTAAACAACCTGCCTGTGATCACCAGTACCTACTACCTTTTTCTTGTTTTTTTTTTAATGTATCCAACTCAGACTGAGTCATATGCACTTAGTTAAGGGCTTGTGAGTTTCAAAAGTTGCAAGTTATAAGTTTGAAAATATGGCATCTCTTGTAGTGTTTTACATGCTGAAATACAAGGGGTAAATACGGTTTTGCTAAGGAAACATCTACTTATTTCTTCCATTGAGCAATGAAAGGATTACAAAAAAAAGAAACAACTTTATGGGAACTGAGGGGAGCACAGACAGACAGCTCACTGGGGTAGGGGTGACGGTTACTGGAGTGACTTATCAATGCTCATCTCCTGCAAACACAGGAAAAGGAGCATATGGGATATGCTCACCTGATCCTAACATACATTCCCCGCTTAATGCTTTAAAAAAAGCAAAGAAACAGAACAACAAAAGTCAGTAATGGAAAGTGACCAAGAATCCTTCAAGAATTATTGAATAGTTTCCTTTAAGTTGTAATGGTATGGCGGAATTACCAAGTGGTATAACCAGGCTAATATTTTTATATATATTCATCCAGTCATTACATTTTTATATATACACACATGCCCATACACACATGTATTAAGCTAGAATACAACTATTGCACTACAAATGTTGGTCTTAACCTGTATGGCAATTCTGACTAATGACTGGGAAACCAACATGCAAAAAAGCTGAAGGAATTAGAAGAAGAAAAAGGGAGAGAAGAGGAAGAAGTGAAAAGAAGAGTGCTTACAACTAAGCACAAGCGAGTCTCTACCTTAAGTAGCACTGTTAGACTCTTCTGTTTGGACAAGGCCTGCTAGAATGGTCCTTAAGTTTGATCTGCACTGGATACATCCAGCACTGGCTACCATGCCAAACGACCTCCTCTTTCACTGATCCTGTCCTTGGGTCAAACTATCACTACCTTTTCTACTACGAAAAACCTTCAACCCTATTTGCTCTAAATTTACACTTAAAATTAAAGGGCAAGTTATGAACTAAAAGGACTACTGCTATCATCATCCCATCTGCAACACAGTGCTACCCAAATGTTTCAGACCAAGATCAACGTTGTGGCTTTACATGCTCTACAGCTTCAGGAACTGCTCCTCGTCTTTTTCACCCTATTCATTCTTAGATCACTTTATTTTGCAAAAACTCAGCACTCAGCCTTCTGGAACACTTACAAAATACACTGGTGACTCTGTGCCCTCTCTGCCCCCTTCCAAATCTTTATGTTCTCTTGCCAAGAAAAAAGTCCCCGCCTTTCTTGACACCTTATTCAGAGCATCATTTTATTCAACCCTCTTCCTTTGCTCCTGTTTTCTTTGGTAAAAACAGTCCAAAAATCATTCCATGTCATTTTGTCCCATGGCTATCAGTATTTACTTTCTTCTATTTATATTGCATGTTCTGCCTGCTCCTGAAGTATGTCTCCCATTTGGTCTGTTTTTTGGGTTTGGTTTTTTTTTGTTTTGGTTTGGTTTTTTGTAGCATTTAGCTTTACAGTAGCCTACTTGTGTCACTCTGTCAAATGAGATCAAACTATGCTTTTTTGGCTATGCATATAAAAAACCTAACCTGGTTTTTATGTTGTTTCTGTGTCTCAGGCCACAAATAGGGTGAATTAGTGACATCTCACATTGAAGCTATTTCAGTGTTGCTATTTATACAATCTTTTAAAACCAGACCAACAGATACATAGATACACATAGCAATTAGTCTTTGACATCAGATTAAAATTAGTTTTATAATGGTTGATGTAGAACAAAGATTTGTAGCTTATTTGTACCACAGAGTACTAAAACTATCTGGCATTGAAAAGTGGCAGCATTTATTTCTCTGAGAACAGTATTAAAAGATGACTTAATATATTCCAGAGTAAGAAATCACTCGTAAGCAGTAATTCTATAAGACAGTTCATGATAGAAAACATTACGTGCTAGAAATGGTGCCGTTCAGCCTGAATTTACAGGCACTTCCAAATACAGGTGATTGTTCACACCACAAAACAACAGAGTCAAAAAATATATCACAATATGGCTTAACTTACTTACCAGGCAGATGTACTCTGAAAAGACATCAGGGGTGGGCTTAAAGCATCTCCTTTTAAAGTATGTACTGTCTGTGATGTTTGAGGCTGTGGCTGAGTTTGAGGCTGTGTCTCTGGCTGAGGCTGTGTCTGTACTTGGCTTGGATCCTGAGCAGGGTTAATCCATCGGCTCTGTCCCTGTGTCATCCACTTTCCCTGGATTCCCCACCGTGCCAGGTAAAATTTGCAAATATCATAGTTCATTGAAGAGTAATATAAAAGGTCCAGAACCAGCAAGATCACCACAAAAAAGCCATAGATCCACACTCCTAACAGTGCACTGTAGTTGCTGTGAAAGAAAAAAAGGGAAAACAAAAAAGTTATCTCATATATCAGCAATGGTCATCATGTTAGTTTATCAAGGTCGGTTGTTTCATTAATTATATAAATATAATATATAGATGGATGAAACAAAAAATTTGTTCTAAAGCATGTGTCCTTAAAAATTATTTATTATTTCAATCTAAATACCGTTCTATGCATGACATGGGAGGTTTTTAAAAACTAAGTCCCCCTGTCTTACAAACATTTTTATTTCTCCCTCTCACCTGTGTATTTATATCAGCACATAAGTTTGGTGTACAATTGGCTTCAATGCTTTAAGTGAGACCACTGATACATACATGATTGATGGGTTGTACGTCTTATTCTGCAAATTCTCATTCCCAGAAAGTCACCCTACTGAAAGTGACAGGGCATTTATGAGAGTGAGGGTTAACCATATGAAAATATGCTGTAATAATTGAGACCAAAGGGTGTCTATACTATTGAAAACATTCACTGCTGACATGCATTACGAACCACTCGTCTTAAAAGGTGTTTAGATGTGCTTAGATTTGCTCTGAATTTAATAATTAATTAGTGCTGGATACAGAACATACTAGTACAAGAACAGGCTTTCAAGAGCAACTGCTAAAGACCCCTTAGTTTGCTGGTAATAAATTTAGGAAGGAAGAATATTGACAAGATCATATTACACAATGCATTCCACAGGAAGGAAAATATGTACTACATTTATATGTGTATGTTGGTATAGTTATAATGTGTATATATAAGTAAAGGCCACGAAAATTATCAGCTGCTGACACGGTGCACGGAGCTGTAAAGCTCTGACAGATGACTAAAGATATTAAAAGAAAGTGGGTGGGGGAAAGGAGGAAAAGGTATAAGGGGTCAAGAATTTGGAGATCAAAAAGGGGAAGAAGTGCTAAAGCTCTGCTGGAGATGCAATATTATTAAAAGAAAAATGACTGTCAGGTGTAAATGCAGTTTGGACTGGAAGTTGTGTGAGTGGGGAGGATGAGATCAGAACAGAGAAGGAAAGAAATGGGTAAGAATGAGATTGTTAGGTATACAGCAAAGAAGGCTAATCTAGACCTATGAGCTAATGTAGAAGTATGTGTACCAGAGACTGTAAAAACAAGAGCGAGCAGAAGGGATACTAGTAAAAAATGTCATTAGGAAGACAGTCTTGGAGAAAAATTATATTGAAGTAATAGGTGAGCAATCCACATCTACATGAACCTGAACTTACATGAATAAAATTGAACACACACTCGACCATGCTCTCTTACACAGAAATTCAGAGAAACTTTGAGGGAACCGTATTTTATCAGAACATTGATCAAAATGGAAGTGCTGTAGGAAGAAAAAAGGCTGAGAACACATATTATAGATGCAAGCCAGAGAGATATTTTGACATTTTAAAAACATGTCCCAAGCCTTTTCGGATCCAAAACATTTCAAGTCTCTGTTTTGAACTTTCACTTCCATTGAAACTTTTGTATGACTCTTTCATTTTATACTTTAAAAAAATCAGGATTTGAAATAAGAAATCAGAATTTTAATTTCTGTGTTGCTGCCTGTCAGCACTTAAGGAGACTGATTCTCCTTGCCAGGGAATGATTTTTCCACGACACAGATATAACGCGCTTAGATTAAATAAAGTTCCACAGCAAATAACTCTGAGTAACAAGCGGAAGGCCAGAGCTGTTAATGGGTCCCTTTCTGTGTAACTTCAGGATTATGCCAGCCTAGGATTTAAAAAAATTTTCAGTAAATTTCCAGGAGGATTGGAAGTAGAAAAAATATAGTGCTTCTGAAAACCCTTAACTCAAGAGTCTTTGTCTCTACTGAAGACTTACACAGGCATGCCTAACTTCACACAACAGTCGGTAGACCTTTGTAATGCATTAAAATCTTTGCAGTCCAGGCACTTGAAAGTATAACTGGATCTGGTTAATCCAGGCTTCTCAGCAGTGCTATTCTTCACTTTCAGTGGATTTATTCCTGTTGGGGTAAACTCTTCTATTTTCTGCTAATATAAATAAAAGGGAAGTAAAGACTGGAGAAGTCAGGAAGAAATCCACTGTAACAAATCCTGTTCTTCTTCATCACGAATGCCAATTGGATCCATTTTACAAATAGGTGAGCTGTATTTGATCCATAGTAAGAATGGAAATATTAGAAAACATGTTATTTTTGTTTTGGCAACAATGTGAGAGGCAGGAGCATTTCTTATAGTTAACTCAAAAGAATCTGTTTGTATTTTAGGTATTTAATTTCACCCATCAAAATTTTGGTTAGTAAAAATTAGAGCTATTTTGAGTGTTCCAATTTAAAGCAACAATTTATTAATCATACCACATGTGAGTTATCCATCTGCTCCTCCTCAATAACATCTGTTTCTCACAAGTACAAAAATGAAAGACTGCTTTATTTTAATAAACAGACAGTGGGACAACAGCACTATCAAAAGGGCCTTGTGAAAAATCACAAGCAAAATTAAGAACTAGTATGTTTTGAACACAAAGGGAAATTCCATACTTTGATGTTTTCTGTTTCTCAAACTATAAAGATGGTAGAAAATATTAATTTTGCTGATGGCTACTAATTATAGTAAAACTTAAAAATTCCCTACAAATTAAGAAGATGTCTTAATTAGAAAATAAACAATCTTACTTACACTGAATAACTGTAAAGCCAGAGACACAGAAAAGAACTGGGGACCAAAAAACTCGTAGGACTTGCTCTCATTTCATTGAACTGAATAATTTAATCGTAAAAGTTTCACCTGGCAACCTGATTTTCCTGTACTTTTATGCAGAAGTTTCATTTCAATTAAAAATAAAGTGTGACAAGATTCCAAATTTATCAAGATTCAAATTATAGGGGTTTGTTCCTTCACAGGGACAATCAAGTATAAGTTGTTTTGGTGTGGTTGTTATCTCCTCTCCCCTTCCTCAGCTGGAAAGCTTGCTAGTACACCTGCCCCTCCCAGTCATTTTGGAGGTTTCTGTTTAGGTTCAACACAAGGTTTAGTGATATAACACTGAAAATGACTTCTAAAGCTATGTTGCCCAGCCCTCTGCTCCTGCTGGCACACAAATACAAAAGCTAAATCTGGAGTAAAAGTTACAAGATAATTTCATTTTAGCTTCTCTGTGAAACACTGTAATTCATGGACCTATCAGAAAAGCTTAGAAGCTCATTATCTTAAGATACTTCGTCTTTTATAGAAATACAGTGAATATATGGTATAGTCTTGATAGAGAGCCCACTTGTGTAAGTAGAAAGATTTGCTCTGACTTCAGGGAGCCTTCAGTTGGGCTCTCTGAGAACAATAAATACTTTTATCATCCATCTCTTCCTATTCCATCTACAGGATCCTGCTTAGATTTCTCTAACATCCCTATACACAAATGAAAAGACAGGTTCTTTTCTTATTATTCTTACCCCACATGATTCCTTCCATCTAATTCATTAACTTTTCGAGACAGATGACAAGCAGGTTAGGACCAGGCTATATTTGTTTTTAGAAGAGTTTGTTGTTTTTTATGTGCAGCACATGAACAGAAAATAATTCATTTGGGAATTCAAGCTTAAAAAAACAACAAATCAAAACAATTGTGAGCAGAATTCTGCAGCTGCAGAGTTTAAATGTGGGCAGATGGCCACGGAAACTGTTTCTTTCCCTATTCTCCTTAAACAGGGCTGTTACTTGCAGTAATAACACTTTTTAAGTGTTGCCCCAAGGAAATGCAAGCTTACATCCTAGCAAATGCCTTGGTACTTCTAACACTGAGGAAATCCGTGCAGTTTCTGTATGTACACTTTAAAAGTGATTTTTCCCCCCCCATTTTGTTTTTACTATTATCTCAAGGCCTTTACCCGATCCTGTGTTTTCCTGTAGAATCTGTTACTGTAGTAGCTAAGAGGTCTTCCCAGCTAAATTACATCTTTTTGCAACAGTTGGTAGTGGGACTGACTCCACCCCCCACCCCCCCCCTTTCTTGTAAAGATGACTTTCTGGGAGATATTTAAGCAAAGGCCAGTTCTGTAGGGGACATGCTGTACATGGAGAAAGATAGTGCTATTCTATCCTCACATTGCTTTTGGTGCAATGTTGTAGTGTGATATGCAAAAGCCATTCAACCCTGAAAATCTAGAGTAAGAGATAAGGAAAAACACTGATGCATTGCAGACTGATGCACTGCAGACTGCCATAACGCTGTTCCAGCAGCAGATTAAGGACCACTAGCATAGTAGGACTGCTGACAATCCACCAAAACATGCATAATAGAAAATCTGAGAGAGGATGAATACTAGATTCAAGTGAATACTATTTTTAAGAACAGTTAAACAACAATTAGACAAAGTTTTATGGAAAAATACTTTGGAGGGCAGAACTTTTCTTGTCTGTTAGACATCATTGCTATTTCTATATTTAATACTAAATGAATTGTTACATTCAAAAATATTATAGACTGATTAATCTGCATGATCGCAAAGATATAATAGCCCAGTACTCTGCACTTATAAAAACATAGAAATCTTTTGTTATAGTAAAGGAAAAAATGTAAATAAACCTGGCTATAGTTATATTGTGTGACTGTAGAAGACAAATGTGTTTTTTCAGCTGTGCCATGACAAAGAAGTTACAAGTCACTTCATTAATTTTTTTCCCTCAACTGTATTATAAAACAAGAAATTTGTTTTGATGATCACAAGAATGGCTAAGGGGGAAAATAAACCAAATCATAATATTGAAATAAACCAGATAATAATATTGAATCACTCTTCCCTGAAAACTATAATCCTTTTTTTCAGTTCAGTGCTGTTCCCATATCCTAAATCATTCTCCCCAGCCACAGTACAATAGCTTTCATCAGAACTTTTTTCAGTGGTGTGTGAAATAAGATCTAAACAAAGAGCTGACTTTGTTACTGTAAAGTGACCCCTGGATGTATTAGAATCCAAATAAAGTTATATTATCGTATATGTTAAATAAAGTCAGAGCGTATTAAGTGAGATGCTTTTTACAATGTTTTTAATGTAGGCATCTAGGCTTCACTTCTTTCTGCCCCTCCACAGCATACTAAAATTATCAGGAAGTTTTCTACCAATCTCAGTGGGCTCAGGGTGAGATCTCTCTCCCTCTGTCTCACTACATTGGTGGAGTTTTATGTAGAAAGTTAGCATCTCTTCATTTTCCTGGCCCTGACTGATTTATCAGAAGTGATGTTTCAGGAAGTTACAAAAAGGCAATACCGGTTCCACTCTTGCACTTTTCTAAGCTACATCTCCAGAAACTTTTTATTGTATTTAGCATGATTGCACATACCTTTACAAAAGATCAGCACATAGGTAATGTCCACAGGAAATTCTGGGCTGAAGACATGTACAGTAAATAGTCTACAGGTGGTTCTCAACTGTGAATCTTACCCACAAAGACTACAGAGGTAGCTCTTTCTCCATCACAACTGAATGAGATGACTTCTTAAAAAAACAAATGATTGCTAAATGAAAAATAATATAATACTTACACTATGCTCTAAATATTTTCATTAAAATAAATACTGTAGTTCATAGACTACCAGGTTACCTTTTTCCCATTGAGGAACTGCTCACACACAACAGCCCTATATTTATTTCTGTGGGTGTGTGTGCATGTGTGTGTACATGTGCAGATGTGAGCGGGCACGCAAACAGAGAATGCAGGAGGCAGAGAAATGTTCTACATCCCAGAGCATATTTTGCAGTCAGACTGTACCTGTTCCTCTGTGCATGTCTGCTTTGGAAAGCAGCTGATTGCCCTGTCCAGTTCAGGTTGTTGGTGAAAGAAAGAGCAGAAGGGCCTTACCTCAGTAAGCTCTGGCCATGACTACACGGAGTAGCTGCTGAGATATTGGAAAAAGCCTGAAGCATTGGTTTTCTACTTGGCTGAACTACAATTGGCCAGTAACATCCAAACTCTGTGATGAAGCTGCCTGTTAGGCAGACTTGGTTGCTCAGCAGTGTTGTTGCAGGGTTTATAGAACAGTAAGAGAAGAAATAAAGTGAATTTGCCGTGTGCAAGACAAAGAACTGGGCAAGTGTGGGGGCAATAGCCACACTAGTCCATTCTTAAGGCTCTCTTTTTATCACTCTGAGTGTGAAGCACGTTCTAGCTCTGTCTGCGACTACACGCACAGCCCTCCTGTGCTGAGAGTCCTTTGAGGACCTCTCCTCAGGCAGGCATCTGGTTGCTGCTGTGGTAGCATGGTCATCCCAGTAAACAAAGGGGGAGCATATCCTACTTTTACCACGAGCGTATGTAGAGCATGCATTGCATGGGGGCTCTGGGGCATACTGTGGTATAAACTCCACCAGGTTGCCTGGAGGCATATGTGCTGGCAGAGTTGAGTAGCCCCAGGTGAGGGTGCTACCAGTCTCTAGATTGTCCGGACTGCACAAAGGGTGGAGAAAATGGATGGCCTTTAATGGGTCTGTTAGACTTGAAGTGTCTCCCCAGCATTCTGTGTGATAAGTTCTCATGATGTTCTTAGATGCACTACAAGGCCAAAGGAAGGAAATTTCACCTCAAGGACATAGCTGAACATACAGTAACAAGACAGTATAGATCCACATTGATTTAAAGGTATCTTATACGGGTAGAATATATTTTTGTCTTTCTTTTACACTACACAGTACACAGACCTCTTCATAGTAGGTGATTGTCACTTTAACACCTGTAAAGTTAGAGTATGCAACTTCTGCATCTACGCAAGATTCAAACTTCTCTAGGCAGAGCTGTATGAGGAGTGGTTGTGAAGGAAGACGACAGTTTGCTGACTCCATGAGCTCGCTGCTGCTGGACGCAGCTGCACACAGTCAGTTAAAAGAGCCGACATCAGTATTCCAGCACCATAGTCTCCTAGCAGCCTTGCACCTGCTTCCATAGGAACTAATGACAACACACCGACTGACTTTTGTACCACAGAAGAAAACACTAACATCCCTGTTGTAAACAAAAATCAATAGACTGGAATTCCAGTTGTCTTTAATGTGCTCCTTCCTTGTCCTGGAGGGGCTGGATACCAGAATAAAATGGCAGGTGAAAGCAGATAGATCAGAATTCAGACTTGAGGTTTTACATCAGCTGAAAGTTGCCCTCTGCACCAAAACAAATCGCAGCCGATTAGTGTGGCCAGAATGTCGAATACTAAATAGGAGACAGACCACAAGTGCAGATTTTGTCATTGTAAATAGGTAATCAGTAACAAAGATCTATTTTCTACGTATTGGTTCTTTAGGAAAAAAGTTACTGACGTTTATCTTGGATACCCAGCAGTATTCCAGGTAACAGGCAAGGAGACCACACAATGTTGGTATATAAGCAAATAGATTCTGTTCCCCAAGGTCAGTGATTACAAGAGATTTATTTTCAAAACATCAGAGATTCAAAATAGTGCATTTGGGTTCATATGGAAAACGTCAACTCATTCCCTCTCTCCCCTACGGACAGCTTTGGAATTTATTTTTACTGATATACATTGAAACATAGTTTGGATCAGATTGGGGTCGGGGGAGAGACTTTTGTAATTTTTATATGTAACTTTGTATTTGTTACATTTATATGCATCTCTTGCACACATGCTCTCCTAGCAATGTTTATAGACCATGTCAAACCAAAGAAAGCAAGGCTAAAATATCCTTTCTTTTAGTAGTTCTGTAACAGCAAAAACCTTTTAGTAATGTTTTTCTGTGTGTGCAATTATTCTAATTGCTTCCATCATTAAGTACACCTCAGACTATGTTATTAGACCAGGAACAGTTTGGTGAAGAGTACTTTAAAACTCATTTACTTACTTATGCATATATCCATCTGCATTCCCTGTTAAGTTCATCTGCATAACAGTCTGAAATTCTGTCTCATTGCAGCAGTATTTAAATACTGTGTTGTTATGGTGACAGCAAAAGATGTAAGATTTATTGTCAGAAAGACGGGGGCAGTGAAAACCAAAGTGGTAGCGACCTTTGTAGTCTGTATACGGCTCGCAGACCCGAAAATGTGCAGACAACACTGTAAAACAAAGAACAATATTGGCTTTGTAAGTCACTTGTGTTACCTGTATGTTATGAACTATAATTTTTCATTGGTTAAGCTTAAACAATTGTTGTTTGATTTTTGAAAAACATTAATATTTCAGAACTTTAAACATCATAACATTTAGGAGAAAAAGATTACAATATTTAGCCCCTTGTTGTATTTTGACTTTTATTGTTACTATGTTTCTGATTACTATTATTTCTTTTAAGGGAAGAGAAGCAATGCCCTCCATGCCAAGAAGCACAAAAATATTTAGGGAAACATTTTCATACTGCTGTTCTAAATATATGGATATCCATAAACACCCAACAATGTTCATGTTTGATTCTCCTGGGATGACTTCATAAAAACAAAAAGTCTATGTAAAAACTGCAATAAAAGTTTAATGGCACTTGATTTACAGTCACTGTTCTTGACAGAAAATACCTTCTCTACTGTAAAGGTCATTCTTTGATATGGATTATTCTGCCAGAAATAGTAATTACAAAACAATATAACAGATCTGAACAACTTTGAATTTGCCAATAGATAGAACTAATAGAAATGCAGCAATTCCTGGGAGTTCTTACATTTCTCCTTTATTAAATTCTCATGTAAAGTGTTTATTACATCTCTGAGAACATTTTTTACAGGAATATGTCACACTGATTTCACCATCACTTTTTCTTTTTTTTTTCCCAGGAAAAGAAATGCTCTCCATATATATTCTTTGACTGCAGACTTGAGGCTGAGTGTTGTGTGGCGACAGGCATACTATGGTTACACCTACATGGTAAGACTGTGGGCAGATGCAAGTTCTCTGACCACGCTCTAAGCCTACTGGCTGCAAACAGCTCTGAACTGGAAGCTGTGCAATCATCTTAGTTTCCCTGAGCTAATCAACCGTGCAGAGGGGCAGGATATAGATCCCTTCCAGTATGGTCATAAGCAACCACACACGACTTCCTGGTTGATCTGAAAAATCTTGTAGGAGACAATATTTGGTTCCACGTACTGCCAACATTTTAACTGATTTATAGTTTGTGGTATGGTAGGCATTACGGCATCATTTAAGATTACATGTACCGTACAGACCCCCCAAAGGCCTTACACTCTAAAGAAAGTGAAATGTAGGAGTCAAGAGTCTGAATAATCTTAGCTGTGAAATGTTTTTACTCTGGTTAGAGAACAGAGGCACAGCAATGCTGTGGGTAGCTGCGCTTCATAAGGTTACACCAATTAATAAAGGATATTCACTTTAGACTCACAGATTTAACCCTTGTAACTTGGTGTATGATTTTTGTATCAGTTTACCAGTACAAGAGGTTACAGATAATGATTTGCATGGATTTAGCTTAACTGTATTGTATATCTCTGGACATAGTCCCTATTGATCTGTAATTGCATCTCTGCACCTTATCCATCTAATCCTCATTTCTTTCTATGTTGCTTAAAAAAGCCTATTCCTAACACTTCTGTTTCTCAATTTTATAAAATATATTAATTTCAGGAATCTGTCACTCTCTTTCTGTAGGTCCACTCACATTCTAAGGATTGTGACAGTGGAGATTACTTCTTTTATTTGTGTGTATAGAGGGAGCCTAGAACAAAAAACAGAGTACTAAACTGAAGGTAGTTGGTAAGCAGGTAACTTGCACTGCCCTCTGAGTGAAGTAAAACCACTCTAAACATTTTACATTTTTATAGAGATATATATATATACACACACACCTGTCATCGTTACTTTAACAAAAGAGAAAATCCTTTTGTAGATTAATTCAGTCAGGAACTGAAAGTGCTAGAAGAATGCTATTTCTAAAGGAACATAGATATTGAGAAAATTAATTACGTATCTGTTCTTGCCCTGCCTGGGAAAAAAGTGTGTTCCAAATCTGAGGATTCTATAATCAGTAAAGAAACTGTCTTTCTTTAGACTTAGGTTTTCAAAACCCTCTATAATTCCTGCAACAAATCTGCATGTTCAAATTCTGTCACAAAATCCACAAAGCATGTAATTGCACGAACACTTATTTGTTTGAACAAGTACTTACTTCCCTGCACCCCCCTTTAATTAACACAGCAATAACGAAAGTGTTCCAGGATTGATTAAGTTTTGAAAAAACTCAGTGGTTGTGGTTGGATGGGACCTCTGGAGGTCATCTGGTCCAACCCCTCTACTCAAGCAAGGTCACCTAGAGCCTGTTGCCCAGAACCACGTCCAGACAGCTTTGGAGTATCTCCAAGGATGGAGACTCTACAACCTCCCCAGGCAACCTGTGCCAGTGCTCAGTCACCCTCACAACGAAAAAGTGTTTCTTGACGTTCAGAGGGAACCTCCTCTGTTTCAGTTTGTGCCCGTTGCCTCTGGTCCTGTCACTGGGCATCACCCAAAAGAGCCTGGCTCAGTGTTCTTTACATCCCCCCTTCAGGTACTTATATACATTGATAAGATCCCCTTGAGCCTTCTCTTCCTTAGACTGAACAGTCCCAGCTCTCTCAGCCTTTCCTCATATGAGAGATGCTCCAGTCATATTCATCATTCAGTGGCCCTTTGCTGAACTCTCTCCAGTAGCTCCATCTTTCTCTTGTACTGGGAAGCCCAGAAATGGACACAGCACTCCAGGTGTGGCCTCAGCAGTGCTGAGTAGAGGGGAAGGATCACCTCCCTCGACCTGCTGGCAGCACTCCTACTAACGGAGCCACAAAGACAAAGAGCCTTCCAGCCAGCTGGCCCCCAGCATATACTGGTGCGTGAGGTTGTTCCTCCCCAGGAAGGTGCAGGACTTAGCACTTCCCCTTGTTGAACTGCGTAAGGTTCCTGTCAGCCCATTTCTCCATCCTGTCCAGGTCCCTCTGGATAGCAGCACAACCCTATGGCGTATCAGCCACTCCCACCTATGTATCAACAGGAAACTTGCTGAGGTTGCACTCTGTCCCATCATCATTTTAGTTTTAACTATGTATCATTTGGTTTTGGAAAAGTTAAATCTAGAAAATAATGGAAGAGACATGTGGCATGGGAGAAATTCACAAACTAAAATAGAACTTTTAACTAAGTATTTGATTTCTAACAAGAACAGGAGCTTGATTCAGTTACTTAAATACAGGTCTCCAGTATCAGCTAAGATTTCCCTAGGCTGTCCTGTCTGGTCTCCAGCTTTCAGTGGAGGAGATGCAGGTCTCTTGTAGGTCCGGTGCACATATGGATGATCTGGGGCAAGTCAAATGGCATTAGACACACACGGTCAGGCACCTATAAAGGTCCCTAAGTGTTTTGTAAATGTTTGATATCAGCTTGCAAGGGTGCATTACATGCATTATAATGTGTGTAGTTCTACTAGTCATCATTACTAGGAAAAAAGGTGAGTCCATGCCTGATGTCAACAAACAGAAAGTAAGTCTTATTATTGGACCTAATAAATGCAAGTAAAGGGGCAGCCTTCATAGTGTAGCACTGCGCTTCCAATAGTGATGTTCATCCACAGTATTTTTATTTACAGTATCCAGCAGAAGAGCACCCATCTAATCCTTCTCTGATAAATGGCCAGCTTCAGATGCTTCAAAGTAAGATACGTATGTGCTATATGGAAAAAGCTGTGCAATAAACTCTCTAGTAAGAAAAACGTCTTTCCATTCTTCTCCTTTAGGGGTTGCTTATGTCCTGAACATTTGTGTTTGGGTTTTTTCTCTCCACATTGTCCAGTGTTCTCCCTATCCAGCTGAAGGATAACCTTCACTGAACCTAGAGATTTCTTAACAGTATTAGATGGCTTAATATATGTACTACTTCAGCTGCAGCTGAAGAGAAAATATAACTGATCTGAAATGATCAGTTTGACAGTTCTCACTTTTTAGCCATCTTGACTTGTTCCTTCTTAGCTGGAATATCTGCACTTTGATTATATCAGCTGGTCCTAGAAAACAAAATTTCTTCTTTGATACCCGCAAAGCCTCAGAGTGCAACACAAATTTGGTTTATCATGCATTATCAGCAGAGACATCATTTTTTTCAAAATGCAGGTATAATGCCTTTTAAGGCTAAAGATATATTAACTTATTTTTCCTTTTAAAAGTTACATTATTACAACTACTTACACATTAGTAATTTTTTGAAGCCTCCAGTATACATGGTGGTTTCAAGTTTGGGACATTTTAATGGAAGATATTTATTGCTAGAACTAGCTTTGCAAATAACAGGATAGCAAGAATGTAATTTTTCGTATGTTATTACTACAACTTAGCTTAGGTGAATTACATCCGTGTTAAGCTACCACAAGTGAACAGCAGCCCTGCAAGGTTATACCTGACTTGTATATACATCTAGTGCATGTTGTAAGAATTAAAACTAGTTCTTTATGTTTCATAAGCAATTGAATACTTCCATGCTTCTGAAATTATTCAGTGCTCTGAGAGAGACATTGCATTGTGAGAATGCACTAGAGGGCTATAGGACCCTAAGAAGTTTAGCTTGCTTGTCAATGCGAAGTGGTTTGCTTAACAGCACATGTGAAAGTGTTCCCCGATCCCTGGACGGGTCCTTTGCCCATTTTAAAAGGAAAACAAACCCCAAACTTCTTTGGGGATGAAAACTAGGGGAAGGATGACTACAGAATGAAGGGAGAATGAAGATAACATCAGGTCAGAGGAGGAGTGATGTCTGTAATAAAACATAGTCCTAAGCAAATCCTTAAATAGTAAAATGTGTGTCAGCGATTAAAATAAATGTACAAATAAGAGCATAACATGATGACCAAATTACAGTCTGAATTTGGTAGTCAGTTTGTGGTAGGTTAACCCTGGCAAGCAGCTAAGCACCACACAGCTGCTTGCTCACTCCCCCTCCCAGTGGGATGGGTGAGAGAATCAGAAGGGCAAAGCAAGAAAATTTGTGGGTTGACATAAAGACCATTTAATAAATGAATAAGAAAAAAAACCCCAACAACAACAACAAAAAACCCCAACCCACAGGTGATGCTAAAGCAATCATTCACTACCAGCAGACTGATGCCCAGCCAGTGCCCAAGCAATTTTTGGATAAACTCTCACTCCAGTTTTACTGCTGAGCATGCTGTTATATGGTACGGAGTATCACCTTGGCCAGTTCAGGTCAACTGTGCCAGTTGTGTTCCCTGCCAGGCTCTTGCCCACCCTGGCCTCCTCACTGGGGTGCACAATGAGAAACAGAAGCGGCCGTGACCCTGTATAAGGCCTGCTCAGCAATAGCCAAAATACTGGTGTGTTACCAACACTGTTTTTTTGGTCACCAATCTAGAAGACAGCACCATACAGGCTGCTGTGAAGAAAATTAACCCCATCCCAGCCAGACCTAGTACACAGTGAAAAAACTTTACACAGATTACAATAAATTGATAATTTTACTTGCTGTCTTTGCTTCTTTGAGAATCAGAGATCCAATAAACAAAGTGTAATTTTAAGTATTTTTCCTAAAAATAACTTTGCTTAAATCCTGAGGATTAAAGAGCCTTATTTCTACAGAAATACTTCACATAAAAGTATTGTACCTGGAAGGCTCTTAAGTTTTCTGTTGCAAAGATGGCAGCTATTTCTGAAGTGGAGTTGCATGTGTAATTTCTCATACTATTTTTGAGAAGTATTATTGAACAGGTAAGTGATATAGATGCTCCTATCTCTGTTCCTACTAATTTTGAGAGGAGAATAGTCTGCCGTGCTTCAAATGACTGATTTAAGCTCATCTTAAGATTTATCTACTCTACCTTAAAAAATACACAGCCAGTGTACATCAAACTGTTACTTCCCTATCTGTTCACAGTTAGAGATCTGTGTAATGCTGATTAAATTTTTAATTTAGCTACTAAATTTTTAAAGCCCCAAGGCTTTCAGAATGGCTGGTCTTTATGGGCTTTCCGTATGGATCCACAGAAATATTCACATGTATGCATTTTACTTAGCACAATGCCAATCATTTGAGATCCTCGGATAATTTTGCTACATGGACATTCATTTCCTACTTCAAAGAACAAATACTGTAATGTGCAAATAATCTGTCAATTTTTTTGCTTGTTAATATAAGCCTTGCTGTCTTCCCTGATTTTATAAATGTGTTTCAATCCATTAAATGAATATAAGTATCAACATTACTGCAAAGCAAATCTAAGAGTTAGTGGTCAGAAAGGGTATTCTTCTGGCATGACTGCCTGCTGCTCCTCCCTTTATTATGCATTCCTTGTGCAACTAGTACAACTAGTAAGTGTTCACAAATCCTAAAATTGCATGCTATTGTGATCGTGATAGCGTTGAAATAAAATCAGCCTGAAGTTTCAGTATTCTCAATTCAATTTCACCCTTTTTTAAAACGGAACCATAGCCTACCTACTCTGAACTGAAGCCTTTCTTTTCAGCGTTATTTGTCCCTGCCCTGAGAGCATTTTGCCCACGTTAGGCAACTGCATCTCATTCCTAGCCACACAGCTAAAGCTGCCAAACTTCATCCTCATTCTGAACCACGACCTCGGTTTCTGACCGCACCTCTGTTCCGCTGCCACTGTTGCTGCTTCTCTCCTTTTCTGACACAAGGAAGACCGGGCTCTGAGAACAGCTGCTCTGGGAACTTTTCTGTTACTTGTGCCCTTGCTTTCATTCCACCTGTGGAGCCAGTGAAAGTTATGCTTCCAATTGTTAAGTGCAGTTTTCAACCATGCATACAGATTTTAGAAATTTGGTACTAAGATTGTGAATCTTAGTATATCAAAGACTTGGAAGTAAAGCATGATCTTACAGATGGAAGCCTGTAAATCTAGGGAACTCAAAAGCAGTCTTGCCATTAGATTTTCATTCCACCTCAGTTTAAAAATTATGTTCATATCATTTCAGTGAGAGCAGCATCCTTTTTTCCCCCTGTCATTCTCACTGCATAAAGCCAGTAGTTTTCCTTTATGGAAGCTGACCTGTCTTGGACAAAAAAAAAATTTACATTCATGCTGGCTGCAAAATAATAAATAATAAATTTCATCCTGTAAAATGTGTGTGAGTTAGCAATGACCTAAACCCACTCCTACAGATGTCAGTAGGAAAATTCCCCAAGGAGCAGAATTAGGCTGGCATGAAAGGCTTGTGATGATTTCAAATTAAGACTGTACTCTACATACTAATAATGGATGACAGATAATAAAATTCTAATAGCCAAGGAGCAACAAGAAGATAAGATACACATTTACAAAGACAATAGTTTGTGATATTAATAGGTAAATTATGTAAGAAGTAAAAGCTATATGTAATTAGTTTCAAATAATAACATTGTACTTCCGAGTCAGTACTTTTCTTCTAAAAGAAAAAAATATCAGAACACTAGCTTCATGTCTGGGTTTGAGGGAATAAGTGTGTATATATACCAGTGGCTGACTACTTCTATTTGCGCACACAGTGCAATCACAGTGTCCCATTCAACTGGAACATAGGTATTTATATCATCTTGAGGAAAATGGTTGGAGAAGTGAGATCTCAGGAGGTCTCTAGTAGAAGTCCCCTATAAAGAGTGGTAAGGGTATGAAGACTTAACAAAAATCAACAGAAGAGACTGGAGCAGCTGGAAAAGTTTTGTGATGTTTGATCACTGGGATACATTCACTGAAGTCTTCTTGAATAATTGGCTTCATTCACGCACCAGTGAAATAGCATCCTGAAATTACTTGAACCTGTAAAACAAAGAAACTACAACCCCTGTGCCTGATTCTAGTATATAGCAGGAGGGTAGTTACATAACTAGGGATGCAGCGCCATACATAGGGATATCGGTGGAAGGACTCTAAAGGAAAACAGTGTTTTCAGATTAGGCAGAGAAGTAGACTAGTTGATAATATTATAACATTGTTAGCAAAAAGACTGTCAGTTATAGCTAAATAATGAACTATCATTAGCAAGAATCAACTTGAACACTTGCAAACAAGCAATGAGACTGTGGGCAACAAAACGCACACTTGAGCTAATTGATGAGGATCTAACACTGAATATTATAGGCATTATGCAGACAGAGTAGTAATAACTCTGTGCTGGAGCACCAGGATACTTTAAGATATATAATGCCTGGTAAAGTTTTAAGTATGGTGGTTAGGGGTGTAATGTAGTACAAGGGAATAAGGAGCAGTGATGGAAAAAAAAAAAAATCTTTTTGGATTAAAAAGTGCTTCAAGAATGGAGGATAAAAGAAGTTGTATTGAGAGTTAAAAACTCATAGGATTAAATCTATTTGGACTGAGAACCTTTTTAATTATTTTTTAAATATTCATTCATAATTAAGAAAACCTTAATGTCATAAATAACTCCTGAAGAACAAATGCAACTAATAGTCATAGCATTTGACTAATTCTAAACCTAACAACTGACAGATTTCTGCACAAATCTTTTCTGTGTGCTAGTAGCAAACATCTAGGGCAGACCTACCAAGCATCAGGAGAAAAATCTCTGGAACCACTCCTGGGTCCAGTCAATTCTTTAGATTCAGGGAAATAACATAGCATTTGTGTACCATGATGTCATGCATTTTTCTTTTAAATATATATGACAAGTTACATTGTATCTAACATGTATTCATCTCAAGGATAGCTGAAGTTCCAAGTTCAATCCTTCACATGCTTACATACTCTTGTGTGCTCATATAAAAACACACAATTGGAACCCGACTTGCTCTGCTTCCAGCAGATGGTTATATAGCAAAATGATTGGATTGTACGGTGGTGTAGAGCTTGCTTTTTTATTTTAGATAAGCTGAAAAACTAGGATATCGAAACAGTAGCTTTGTTTCTTTTAAATTTTCAGCCTGCTTTACCATGTCAGTGTCCCACCACCTTTTCCTTCTTAAACTGAATTTTCAATTGCATTTCAAATTCCAACTTCCAGTTCTTAAATACAAAGAGGCTTTATTTATTTGTTACTCAATTAACAATCCATTTGATCTTGTTTCTTTTGTAGGAACCCAGCATTAAATTGCAACTAATTTTTCCCTGCGGCACACATCAGTGAAAGATAAATTCACAGTATAAAGGTTACCTGCTGACAAGAGTAATGAAAGCAGAACCATCAGGACATTCAAGGACTGTTGACCACAACTTGTCATCATTGGCTTTCATTGGTCCATTAGAGAATTACCTGTTTGACAAGATGCAACATCATGGTTAAGTGTCTGTTTCATCTCACTTTCATTGTTCAAACTTTTACTTCCCCACAAAGCTTTGGTAAAATGAGATGGCTTCACACAATAAAAAAAAAAAAAAAAAAGTCATACTTTTTTCTGGATTTAGAAGTGAAATAAACTCCTTTCTATGACTTCGTTAAAATTCCTTTCTCATTTCACCATGAATGTATACAGCTATTTACATACTTTTCATTAACCCAGAGTAGAGATGAATGATATAAAGTCTTTATTGCATATTCACACCTCCCTGTAACCTAAATTCAGCAAAACTGTGCTTGTTTTACTGTCACAAGAATGGGCTGTTGTATTATGCCTATAAGGACTAGAAGGATATAAACAATATAAAAATAAATTGGCTGCTTTGAAAGTCAATCTGTTTTACCCCATTAGAGGGTGCAGTCGTTCAGAAAGTGGGTCAAGCAACTGAAATGGTTGGAAACATTTCAAAAAATATCTTTTCATTAGAATCAGAGCATTTCATGGGATTATTATTTCTTGCTTTCCTAGAAATGAGGGTGAGATGTGATGCAGTTTGGCTGGCAGTCATCACAAAAAGACTACCCTAGTTTTTCGCAGAATAGCCCCACAACTGGGTGAGTCCAAATGCATCTTATATCCACACTGATTCAACATCACCAGCTGCACATTCTACAGCTCTAGCAGAGGCTCTGTCCCAGTGCAAGTGTTGTCATCAACATCAGTAGGAACATCTGGTACCCTATCCTATTGTCACTGCTAATGCAGACTAACACTGGAGGTATAAGGTCTTTAGCATCCTGAACTCACGTTGACATTAGAGAATAATAAAGAGGTAATTTATTGGTTTGTACAACACTAGGAGCTTGGGCTATAAACCAGAAAGCCTAGGTGGTGCTACTGAAAGCTGGTGGGGTGAGTCTAATTCTTGGGTTGTTAAAAAAATTGTTCATAAATGAGCAACTTGGAAAAGAGAAAAGAAAATGGCAATTTATGTCCAAAATTACAGTTTGTTTCTGACCGCTCAAGAGCAACATGATGCCAAATGCTTAAGAAAACAGTGCTGTATCATATAAATACTAGGTAGTTTACTAATAGGTATCTACTACAATCTACTGAATCAAATTAAAATCCCAAGACAATTGCACCTGCATGTAACAAAAGGAGAGGGGGTGAAAATCAACATTATCATGAATAACTAAATTCTGAGTAACATATGTGGGCACAGGAGGGGAGACACAGACACAGACAGTGCTATCTACAATGGGTACAGAGACAAAATATTTCTCACTAACAAAAAATGCTGTGTCTGGCACAAGCAGGTTCTCTTAGCACAGGAAAAACAAGAGATCACAAACCTAAAAATCAGTGTAACTTTTGTACAAGAAATCATGATAGTTTATACTGTTATCTGCAAGCATGATTAACATCCAAACCACTGTATTTGTAGCTTTAAAAAAGTCCATTCCTCCAAGGGGAAAAAATTAGAAACCATAACACCATGAGGAAAAAAAAAAAAGTGCAGAAAACTATGAATGCTAATTAAGAATATTTCTCTAAGCATCAATCTTGTTTGAAAAAGCTGCCACCTCTTTTTCAGAAGGAATATCATACTAATTAAAACATCAAGCAGACTTAAAGTTAGAATTGCATAAAAAGGAATAATACTGAATATAAGCCAGAGGTTACGAATGTAGGAGTTTAATCAAGAAAAACAGATACAAAGAACAAGCTATTGCCAATATTGTTAGGAATAAAAGGAATAAGATTTTTTCCTGAGTAAACCAAAGCTGCAGGAATTCTGATAGTGATTCATTACTAGAGGGAAATCTTGGCTTTAGTAACAGTTAATTAAAAAGAGATCAATAAGCACTTCTGTTGTGTATCTGGGAAGAGACAGATGTTTGGTATAGCTGAGACTATTAAATATTTCCATATCAAGAATAATTTAGGATGACATTAATGAGTTGATACTACGGTTTGTAATTTGATATTTGCAATTCTGTGTAATTTGTATCCAGTTATTTTAGAAGAGCTGGCTGGGGGACATATATATCCTTTTTTCAGTTTGTTGGGAAACTATGGCAGCTTTCAGAGGACCTGAAGAAACCTAAGGACATTTTTAGAAGTAAAAGAGATAATCCAGGTAATTACAAGCTTGTGACCGTGATGTGGATCTAGAGAAAGTTAATGGAATAGCTAATATAGAATTCAATTAATAAATAATTAAGGACAGTAATATAATTAATGCATATCACTGTGGGCTTGTGGTAAATTTTATTTCTCTCAGTGTTGTTGTCAATGAAGGTAGCTTAAAGATAGTAATAATATAGTAGATTTCTGAAAAAGATCTCACTTAGTAGCATGCAATTTGACCAGGCAGTGAGAATGATGCCAAAAAAAAAAAAAAAAAAAGTATCAGTTATAGAAGACTAACTCAGACTGGAAATAAGATGCATGTTTTCTGAAAAGTACAGTCTTGCCAGTAATTGAGTACATACAGCCTTACTGGTAATTTTTTAATCAGTACTGTATGTAGAAATCTAGAAGCTTTTCAGGGAGGGGAAGATTTATTCAATTATGTCCAACAGAACTGGCAATAATGAAATTGCCATTTTAATCCAAGTCTTGTGATGCTTGTATTTTATTCAATGCTAGCTGGGAAGATCAGAGTGAGAGACTAGAACACTAGAGCCACACATCAAAGGCCAGGAGAGTGACAGAATACACGTATATGTATACATATACACATATTTGTGATGACAGGGAAATGCTCCAATTTTATAACTACTGCTTCAGTGATCATTAAACTGAATACGACCATTTTTAGGAGGACAGAGACACATCTAACCATTCACTACTTGACAATTTTGAAAAAAATTTTTTTTTTTTTTTACATGCTGTTGTCTGACTAAAGCAGTCTTATTTAGTGCAGTATCACGAGGATGTCTCTGAGCTATTCGAGCTCAATCAGCTGGACGGAAGAGATGGGCAGGAGAACAGGTGGCATGCTAAAAGAAAGTGCCTAGATCGTACAAAGTATTTCCTAATGCTAGGCCACAGAACAGAGATGATAG
>WAAD01014289.1:2292-13841 GCA_013389945.1 Fregata magnificens
CATATATTCATTTGTTGTCACACTCTCAGCAACACATTTTGACAAATAAATTAATTCTATAACTCAGAATTAAAAAAAACTGACCTTGACTTTACCATAGCAAGACTAACCACCAGACGAGATGGTCGGCGTCAGAATCCGTAATGTCCAAAGACAAATTCCTATTTCACATCCTGCTAGGGAAGTAGACAGTTCTTTTGATAGATCATTTTAATTCAATGCATGCACTTTTTAAGAATTGGTTTTCATTTCACATATAAGAATGTCACTCACTGATGAAATGCCAAAGCTCTGTGAAGACTGTTTTCATGGAAACTAAGTTGTAGTTGATTTTCTTTTTTATTTTTTTTTTTCCAAATGAACACATTCTCTTGGATAGTAAGATGAGCCAGACAATTCCAACTCTGAACTAAAAACTCAAAAGATACGTTTACATACCACTCAAGTGCCTCTCTGAAAGAATAATAGGAGAAAAAGATCTGGATTGTATGCATAACTTCATCTATCCTACGGATGTAAGGAAAATGCCAGTTCCCCAAGAAGTTTAATGAAATGCTAACACCTCAAAGGTTCAATAAACATGGAAAAAGCATGGGTAACACTATCCCGTATCATTCCAGCTTTCCTGGAGTGCAAAGTCTAACTCAAGAAAACAGAGGCAAGCAGAGGCTGTGCTACTTTAAAAAAAAAAAAAAAACCTCAAACCTTTCCTTAGGATATTATTTGACTTAAACAATTAAACATAAAGCAAAAACATCAGCCTTCCCAATTAAGAGAATCTGACACTCCTGTTTGTTGAGATATCAAGATAACACTAGGCAAAGGCAAAACTTGGGAAAGTATGAAGTTGTTAGTAGGGCATTTTTAATGCAAGTATTTGAAAATATTATGAGGAACAGTAAGAACCCAGTACTGCTTGCAAGAGAAATAAGTCAGTCTGTCAGTGAGTAAGTTCCAGACATAAAAAGAAAGAGCGCTTATCTCTAACAGTGAGAGATAACATACATTAAATGCTGCGAGTACCTGATACTTCCAAGATACAGTTTACTGCAAGTGTCATAACAAATAAATAAAGGCCACTTCTGCAAATTCTCATATGGCCTTCTAATTTTGGAATTGCTGTTGTGAAATAAGCTACGTATTA
Organism: Fregata magnificens; assembly: GCA_013389945.1. Taxonomy (NCBI): domain Eukaryota; kingdom Metazoa; phylum Chordata; class Aves; order Suliformes; family Fregatidae; genus Fregata; species Fregata magnificens. The sequence goes on from WAAD01014289.1 coordinate 3,437, forward strand.
CTATACTACATTGTTAAGAACATATGCTAAACCACTCTCATTCAAATGGAAATTTCACCTATAGGTAGGGTGCTGTATGTTCCTTAAAGGTATTGTTACTATTGAAGTTATCTTTATGAGAGTTTTGCAGATTTTTCTCCAGTACTTTTTACATTTAAAATACAGGTTTTCCCCCTAAGTCTGTGCATTAATAAAAACATTATTTTAATTAGTATAAGGTCAGTTTAGCTTAAAATGTTTCTTCACTTTTTTAATATCTGTGCTACTAGTTACTGGGGAAAAAAAAGCATGAAGAAAATAATGAAATAATAGGAAATGAATAAGAAATAGCGAAAGTTGGTTAATTATGAGTTGTGGCTTATGGTCTCTACTCCCTCTCTTCAGCAGAGAAGCATCCAGCTTTTCCCATGCTCTTATTCTGTTGATAATTTTTGCTCCGTATGCACGAACTATACAAGGTGATATGTAGTCCAGCTGGTTCCAAGCTGTGTCTGCTAACTGGGCAGCCAATTACATATGACCATTAGTAAGAGAGCAGATATAACAGCACAGATTATTACTGAGTATACGTTACAGCATTTTCCGGATTTGGGTATTTCAATTTGCCTGTTTTTCCTCTATACAGCCTACAATTTTCAAGAAACTTTTAGAACTTCTTTAGTGTCTTTAAGAGTCTTACTTCTCTGATATATCTGCCTAAAATATGTCAATGTATTCAGAAATCGTTAGGAAGGGCTGACAGATTAACAGATAATGCAACAATTCTGAAGAAGGCAGGCTAAAAATTTAAGAAAAACAACCTTATTGAAAATTCACCAATACACTTTATATTCTGAAGACACTCTTTTTGGTCCAGCTGGTCATTAATTTATTGACAAGAGCAATAAAAGTGAAGAATCATTTTCATATATACATATCTAGTTTTGAATAACATAGAACATCCTATCTGGTTGTAAAGTCTTCAGTTTTTTGTTTTTGCAACATTAGTATCATTTAAATATCAACAGAGTCTCTGTCCAGAAGGAACTAACAGAATCTTCCATAATGATTAGTGTGTGAAAAATTGCTTGGAGAAAGCATATATTCAGTATGCTGGAGCTTTATTGCGGTGATTGTTGGTTGAAATGAAAGCTGTTTTGAGATCAAGGATTTCCCCCAACAGACAACGTTGGTAAATGGCACTGTATCTGTGAATTTGAAATTTCTCTAGGCTTCCTCTGAGATAGTAAATAAATGCAGACCATTTGTTAGCCCTCTCTCAAGATCTGCTTGATAGCAAGTTTCAGGCTTTGCTCTTACGCGTTTTTTCTTTACTGCTTTACCTCTGTTAATGTAACTGTTACTTCACAACCCACAAAGGCTGATATCAAGTGTTTTGTGTTACAGAGTTAGTGCTCTTACTATTTCTTACCACTGTGTTTTCAAAAGATTTCTTAGAATGTTTCCCATCTTCCTCATCTTCTGCAGCACTTTTGTGTTAATGTTTGTTTTTGTTCCTGCCTGGGCAGTGTGCAAACATTTTTGCTCATAGCATTGACTTGATGTAGTTCTCTGGGTTGACGGTTGTCAGAAGACTGCCAATCAGTGATGCTAGGGTGCCTATCAAGTTTTTTGATGGCCTTAATTCTACACTACCAAACACATAGGTGTCCCTTGTATAATCCTTATTAATATTGATGATTTTGTTGACTCTCTAGGATTTCTTACATGAAATTTTGCTTCTGTACATGCTAGGAAGTATTTTAGTCTTCACAGCCTTGAACAGATCAGTTCTTACCTCAACTCCAAGCCTCAATGGGATTAAAAAACTAGACACTTCTGTCCTTACCACACCGAATGTTTTATATATTTCAATAAGTATTCAGTAGAACAGGGAACGGAATTTGTATCTATTCCTCTCCAGGGGAATGCCATAACCATTGGGCTACTGGGTCACTTTAGTTGTGTATTTCTGGCCTAGAGAGTACTTAATTGTTTGGGGAAAGCGTCAATGTGAACGACTGAGAGCAACTCCGCTAATCTCCCCTCTGATAATATTTTCTGAAAAATAGGGGCAAATGGACTGACAACCTGCTCTTCAGGGCAAGTCAGGCTCCTGTTGTGGAGAGAAATAACCCCAAAATCAGAACCAGACAGGGACTTGCTGGATGTACAGTTGATGTGACCCATTGACTTTCAGGTGTATAATGATCCTGTAATTTTGTAAGAGCAAATATCAGGTGCAGACAGCTTGAGGCTACCTCAACTTATTTAGAAAACAAAATTACCTCTGGCAACCAAATTTTGCAGGACAAATGGTTCTCAGTTTAAGCACCCTTTCTCTCTTTACATTATGCTGGTGTTCAGGCTTTCAAGAATATAGCTGACACTTTTATTCTTAAATTTTCAGTCTTACATTGAAGAAACTTCTGTGCAATTTTGCTTTCAAGCTTTCATAAAACAAGTTCTAAAACACATTCCTATGGGGCATTATTTCATTTGGAAAAGAAAAACCCAGTAGGATTACAAATGAAAGTCAATCACATTTAGGTTCATTCTGAACCATTATGATACAAAGTCGAATGTAGTTTAGAAAAATTGCTTAGATAAACTATTTTACATTTCTGAATGAAGAAAATTCTACAAGGAAACCCTCTTAAGAGTGCATGGGGAGGAAGGGGAAATCTACTGAATATGTAGAAACTGCTGCCATTGCAGGCAGTTCTAGAATCAGATAGGGCTGAAAGTAGGCAAGTACATGTGGGGAGGAGTGTCATGCATGCTTCTCTTATTGTTATGCTCTTATCTGCTCTTGATCCCAGCTAGAAGTATGATAGAAGATAAAACGGTCTGACTTGGAAAGGACACTCTAATGGTTTTTTTTCACCTCTGATGGGAGTTACCTAGCAGTACCCTTCTAGCTTTTTTTGGATACTTTCTGTCAGAAATTTCTGAAAAATTATGTTTCTTTGAGCCGTTCTCAGCCGCATTAAATTTTGGTTCAGCTCAGTACAGATTTCTTCCAGTCCAGATCTGCGGTTAGTAGTCATGAAAAATGACTACTTCTGAATTTCAGCAGCTCTCTATCATTCTATGTATGAATTTTTCTTCTACACTAAAGGGAATTCTGAATTTTTAGATTTGGTAACTTTTACATAATGTATGCCAATGTAGTTACTGAAGACAACACATGGTATTGTACATCAAGAATTTTAAACTATGGATTCATTGCCATGTAAATGACTGGGTACAGGTAACCATTTATTAAGACACTTTGCATTCAACAGAAGGGTCTAAAACCACAGAAGACTGTTTTCACATTGTGAGTAAACCTTTGGTATGCTAATTTTATACACGCAAGTGACAAAATTGTGATATGCTTTCTCCCCACGGGACACAATGATAATATATAATTCTGTCAGAACAAGATGTGTAAATGAGGTCATTTAAACTTCAAGGGTGCTCAGGCATTTTGGTATGAGTTTTCACACTACACCAAGTGAAATTTAACTAAGCTATTTTTTTTTAAACATGGGAAGCAAGTTTAGTACCAATTCTGATTGGAACTACCACTAAGAGTATCTGGAATTTTGGACTGAGAATGAAAAATCAGACTAGCGGAAAAGGAATTTTCATCACAGAACAGACCTTTTCTATCAAGAAAGATCCCAGCTTCTGTATTGGATCTAACAAACGTGTGACTGCAAGGGAAGTTGGTTCAGCCCACCTGTCCACTAGAAAGCTAATGCACTAAAAACATTACTATCAGACAAAAGAGCTGATCTAACTCACTGTGCAATTGCACGGTGGTTCGATCCAGTGCCAGAGAAGCCTCACCGGACCTGAGGGGGGTGCAGAGGAAGCTTCCCTTCTCGGGGCATCCTGTGGTTGAACAGGCTGAAATGGCATGCTTGGGAACCATGCTGGAGGACAAGTCTTGCTTAACAGGGAAAGCCCACCTTCCTAAACAGAAGATTTGTGGCTCTAAATTTAGTTTTCATCAGATAACAATATAAATATAATATCATGGACTCCAAACAGTGGTGTCCATTTCTGTGGGTCTTTTAAAATTTTTTCCTCCAAGTTTTATTGTATAATGTACTTACTTAGATCTCATCATCATAAATAGTGTGATTCCATTTATTAATTTATGATTGCATTAAGTAGCATTCAATGAAACAGCAAGTAAAGCAAGTGCAGAAAGACACACAAAGTATACTAAGCCAGAAATACTCAATATGCTTCTAAGCACAAAATTGTGAGATTTCACTTTGACATCAGTTAAGGACACTTTTTTATCATTCTGTCTACAGAATATTATTTTATTTGTAAACTAATAAGGATGTAATATTTTCATCCCTGGTTTTTTTTGGAGTCACTGTTGAATCATTACCTGTGGCTCTACTAGAAAATCCCAAGTAGTTAATATTTCTACCAAATGCCTTTTTTTCAGCTCTGACTTGTAAAGTATCTATCCACTTTACTAGAACCAGAAAAGGTAACCTGTAGAAAACAGACTATGACAGCTTGATTATTGATTTAAAAAAAAAAAAAAACCTTCATTATCATAATTTTTTTTAGTTTACTGTTGTCAGTGTCCTTCATAGCTCTGTGACAAAACAGGTTTAACACTCAAATAATAGGAGAATCTGGTGGAGCGCTTCATTGCAATTTATGTTAGTATGATATGATTTGATCCTACAGTTGCATTCACAAAACACCTGAGCCATGACACTAATGATTGCATTCTCTGCCTGTTAATGTTAATGTGTATATTAATGAATCTCCCTTCCCTCTGATCACTGCTCTGAAAAGAATAAAGGAAAGATATCATGTTTTCTGGTATAAGACCATCTTTAAAAAGAGTGAAATTGCATACAAAATCAGTTAATGTATTTATATTTTTTTTTACCGGCCATATGTCTTTCAGTAACTAACACAAATGCCCTTGTCTATTCTGTAATAAGACCATCTTTAAAAAGAGTAGTTACATACAAAAAGTGTTAATGCATTCTTTTTTTGTTGTTTTGTTTTTTTTTTCTTAACCAGCCATATGTCTCAACGGCTAACATCCGTGCCCTTTCACTTTTATATTACATATTTCATGTTTAGAGGTTTCTTTTTTCTTAAAGCTCAGGTGTGAAGCTGTCCTTAATCGGTGCAAAAAAAGAACCTGAATAAATAAGAGTTACACTTCGAACTTTTGCTCTTTGTGAATTCTATGTGGTGCATACGGAGGAAACTGACAGTCTGCCTCAGAAAAGGCCAAAGACTGCATAAACTCCCAGATAAAAATGTCTATCATATTCAGCTCAGGTGGTCATTTAAGATGAAGAGGGAAGCTACATCAGCATAACAGTGTGAGGAAGCCCACCTGCGGTTTGTGTGTCTGCACTGCGCTGATTGAGACACTGGAGAACTGAAACTCATTCAGACACAAAAACTGAGATTCATCAATTAAATATAAACCATTCAAACAAACGCAATGAAAACAAAGCTTTACGTGGCTAGATTCACATTTTGCTGTATGTTTTCTCCATGATTGCTTCTCTTTACTGAGAAGAATAAGCGACTTATGACTGGGAAAACTTGGAGCTAGAAAAAGATTTTCAAAGTCATTTACAAGAACTGTTGGATTTCATGCTCCTCTCTGTCAACAGCACAGAAAAGGCACCAAAACAAAATGGATTCATATCTACTGTGATTATTTAATGCTGCAGTTGAAGGGGCTAAGGCAGTATTAAAAAAATTTTGTTGTATTTAATGATGATAGGATGAATAAATAACTAAAACTAGACTAGACAGAATATTTTTTAATGTATTCATTGTCCTAATAATATGACTAACTCCATATTTATATCACTTTTATTATTGGCTTACATTTCAGAAATGTGAAAGCATATTTCAGGCTTATTCTTACATTTCAGAAGTGTCTAAGCATTGTGTAACAGAAATATTTTTATGTAATCATGATTTATGGCAAATTGAAACAATTACTAATACGAATCTGGATACGACTGTGAAACATTTTGAAATGAAGATCATTTTGCCAAAATGATATTTTTTAAAGTGTTTTGCATGACATAAAACAATGTAATTTTTCTGTCTATAAAACAAATGGCTATTCTTTTTAAATTCTCTTTGCTGGTTTCCCTACCCCTGCAGCAATTTTATTAGTTTGTAACACATTGCTCCCAGGACAGCACCAGATGGATCTGAATATATGATGGCTTTTTAACAATAGTCTGTCATCAGTGGCTGCTCCTCTAAGTGCTCTTTCCTTCATTCAAAAGTTAAATGGACTCTTAAAGCATGAGGAAGAATACATATGCATCTGTTATTATGTGAGCATTATTAAGATAGAACATGCTAAGAATCAAATAAGTTACAGTAAATCATATGAATACAGTTGTTTGCTTAAATCTAAGAGGACACAGATTTCTTTTTAATGCACTATGGACATCTGCCCACACTATAGTATATTTCTTTACTGCTTTTCTGTCATAGACAATTTTTGCCATTACATTTAGTAGCAATGAATAGCTGCAGTAGTTGTTTCACTATGCATTAAACTATCTGTCATATATGAAAGCTAGCAATTTATCCACCTGAACCAAAGAATTGCTTGCCTCTCTGCACAGATGTGCATGTAAAATAAGCTATCTTCACTTACCAAGCTTGATCTCCTACCAGAAGGAGAGCGATCTTTTGCCAAAATGGAAATGAAAATTAATTTCAAGGCTCCAGTAGGGATAACCTTACATCTCTTTTGTCTTAAATTATATTAGCAGAAATACCTACTAATTTATTTGAAGAAGCTTTTTGAATTGAAGCCCAGAAAGATCACCTGCTTAAATATGTATTTTTGATACAAATGCACTGCATTTTGAAGATACTGAGGTTTCACAAAGGCGACACTGTTAGTTGAACATCTTGCTTGCCTCCTCCCATCTTCCTGCTAACAGAAATAGTAATATTTCTGCCTACACATGCAATGCTAAACAGTTTATCAAAATGCAAGGAGCAGGTGCAGTACCTGGTGGCATCATTTTTCAGGATAAATAAATAGTACTCTGAAACGATGAAACTTGTCCCATCAGGCCCCACTATCTAATATCTAAGGCTGACTTCATTTCTAAAGGATATATTGCCTCATGCTAAAGAATCCTCTTATTTAAAGAAACCTACAGAGATGCAAGGAGTATTTTAGGATATACTTTTACTGCAGTGACTGCTAGGGTAGGGGTAGAATGAGACACTCTTCTTTACACAAGAATAAACTAACTCCCTCCTTATTTAAAAACATGCTCCTTCTCAAACCGTACCTCTATGGTACCATAGAGATATCTCAGATATATATACAAAATCCTCAATCACTTTTTATTTGGTATATGACAGAGTCAAATCTGCTGTGGATGTGCACCCTAGATCTGGCGTTGTACTAAAAACATCAACTGGTATCATTCCCCAACTCGGCTCAGTCCATAGAAGTAAATCAAGCTGGTCTCTCTGGTTTGTAGTGAGCCAATTTGCTTGGTTTTTTGTGGTGTGTGTCCCCCCTGGTCCCCCCTCCCCCCATATTTTTACTAAATAAAAACCCCAGTTCTTGCTTGTTTGGGTTTTTTTCTCTGCAGATTCTCCCTGGTTCCATTTAAAAATCATCACACAAAGCCAGCCTATTCCGGGAATCCTGGTTGGAAGAACTATTAAGTCAAAGCCATAAAACACTCTCTTAGTCCTCACGATCTCTCATCAGCACGTTCCCTCTAAATCAGTTTGGGAAATGAGATGAACCCCACAGTGTGGTCTGGTATTGGAAAATTTTTTTCTGTTCACCACCCCAGAATCTGAATCTGTTTGTATAAACCGATTTATANGAACTGATCTGCCAACTGATTGAATTAATGCTCATCTAATACTACTTTCCAACAAAATGTTTCCTATTCTACCAAGGAAATAAATTCATGGTTAAGGATATGACCCACCTAGGTAGTAGTTAGTAGTTTCAGTGTATTCTACATTGTTCTTCTACTTTGTAGTCTCACAGTTGTGGAGTACTTTATGTAAGTAATTTTTGAAATTCATCCAACAGACACACATCAAACGTTGTAAGAAAAAGGAGACTTGACTAGGAATACATTTTGATCTGATTTACACAGAGTGGTTGAAGAATTGTGAGAGGAGTTTAAAGTGGCTTGATGTAAATCTCTTGAAAAGTATTTACAGCTGGACTTGGTTTTCTGTTGGGTTTTTTTCAATCACTGAATTTTACTTCCATTGCACTATTGCCTTTGATCCGAGGTATTCAGCATTGAATTTCTCTGAATGTCATTTAAATTTTAAAATAAGACTGTCAAGTCTGAAAGAATTCTTTTGCAGAGTATCTTAAATTTGACTTTTTATGCGAATTACTTATATGGAAGTGACAGATAATAAATGACTTGTGTTGTATTTTTATTAGGCTTTAAACAGCTGAAATATATCGCTAGCTTAAAAAAGTATTTCTTAAAACTAACGGGTGAGCAGTCCATTTACTGTGCTGGAGGTGCACTGTGCTATCACACTTGGGAGAGCTGGGAAGTGACCTTCGGATTCTCACACAGTTCTCCACTGAGGGCCAGTCCTGTGCTATCCTTAGTGCCATGGTTTTTACATCAGATTTATGGGCAGGTTAATAAAAAGTAAGTACTCCTGGTGTAATGTATTGGCTTTGGCTGTATGAATGAAGGCCACGTAGATCAGTGGGAGTCTTCTTGCAATGGATCTGTGGGATCAGATCCATCTCTAGGGACAGGGAATTATCTTCAGTGTTTAGAAGTTATAAGCTACTTGCAAAGATTATGAAGCTGAGAGAGAAAGGACAGGCTTTGAATTTGCATGTACTCCAAAAGAAGAATAAAACATATTTCACAACCTCTATAACTCCTTAGTTTTCACAGATACAGTTAAAATGGTGTGGTGTCAGTGATGCCATGAAAAAAAAATCCCTTCAAGAGTAACTAGCAACAGAGCAGCTAAGATAAAAACTAATTTAGAAAAACTTAAGAATGTTGCTCAAAAAATAACTAGTGTTTCTTTTGACTTCCAGACATTTCTTTCTTCCTCTTTTCTAGCAGTTTTCATGCAGCTGATCAAGACACATTTCCAATATATGTGCACTCTTTTCATTGAGATGTTTCCCAGACTAGCGTCAAAACTTTAATTTTCTGTTCAAAATAACACATTAGTATTATTCAATAGATAATAATGAACAACATGTTAATTAAATAAAAAGCCTTTTGCAGATAATTGGTAAAATAAGAGAGGTTTAAATAATCAAAACTGTGAAAGGTTCATTTAGGTCTACAGTTCGGTATATGATAACATTTCTTTGCAGATAAATGAAAGTCTCATCTTTCAAAGGCCATCAGGTAAATAGTTGGTGGGAAGTACAACTTTAATTNTCATATTTCCAGGAAGTATTGGTGATGAGCAATTCGCGGAGAGGGTGAAGCCTGTCAGCTTTAATTTAATCTTTTTAATGGCATCTATTGAATGGTAGGGCTTATGTACCATGGCCTGCGATGGCCACTAGAACAGAGCTGTTTACTCTAGTTGTACTTGACTCATTATTAGTAATTTAGTATCAGCGGAAAGTGGTACCTTCTAGAGTTTTTGAGATTATCCTGGAATAAACAAGATAATGACTTCTCTAAGCCACTGTAAAGGATCAAACTGACAAATCAACTAAGGACCTAAAAAAGGGCTTTAGAGAGACTCTGGGCATGTAAGCTCAGAATGCCTTATTAAAATAGAAAGGGCTAAAACTCTTCTTTGTTGTTTTGTGGGGTTTTTTTATTTTTCTGAATAAAGTATCCTAGAGAAATTTGGAGAGAACTGAAAGGAAGGAATTGAAGTTCCAATTGTAATGAGAGACAGTGGATGTCGTGGGTTTTGCAATTTTTCAATAGTGCAAAATAGGAGTGAGAGATAAGTAACACACATATATATATTACATTAGTACAGTGTGTGGTAGGGAGTTCTTTGAAAATATCAATATATGATCACGATGTATATTCTAAATTCATGTGACTAGNTATGCCTTAACAAGTCATTTCTACCAGACATATTGCATCTCACAGGCCGATACACTCAGGTGAGTGAATCCTTTCCAAAATCAAGTATTCCTAGAGCTCTTGAACCTTTTCAGTCTTGAAACAAATACTGGAGGATTCAATGGAGTTACAAAAGAAAGAAAGAAAAAAAAAATAGATGACAGAAAATCTATTTTGATCCCTGCCAATCATTACCATGCAGTGTTTTATCGTGGTTTCACACATGACATTTTTGACTTTTAGAAATAAAGTTGCTGTGGTGAAGAATTATAAGGAGAGCATGGTATTTTCCCCAGTAGAAGATGCTTAAGGACAAGGTCGCTGACTTTTTT
>WAAD01014295.1:2423-13297 GCA_013389945.1 Fregata magnificens
AAGCAGAAGTGCTCCCAGGTGCCTCAGTAGCACGCTTAAGGGCTCCGTTGATGGCTTCATTTCTGTGAGCACCAGCCACTTCACTTCCTTTTGCCACATCCTAAGCACAAAATTTAACAGCAGAAGCATATTACCCGAGTGGTTTGAGGACAGTTTGTTTGGTCCCAAAGTTTTGTACATAGGAAAACATTTCTTCAGTCTTCTAGTCAAAATTTAAGTCAGAGCTAAAGTAAATGAAACAGACTTTTTAAAAGGGCTATTTCCCTAAAGAAGGTATTGTGCTCTGCATTACTGGAAGGATAATTATTCTACTGGAGGATTTCTACTTTATACTTTACCATTTCAGAACACTTTCTGTAGTATCACAGTAGATCAAAACTAGATATGATGAAGTAGAAACTTTAGATGAAGTCTTCTGCTTATAAAGCAGAAAATACTGAGATAAGACACTATTGTCCCACTTTAAAAATGAATGTCTGCAATATTACTCAAGCACATTTTAGAAAAGTGAACATCTGACAGGTGTTGGCTTCCCTGAGGAGTCATCAGAGTGATATGAAAATAATGAACTAAACAGCAATGATTAAACAGTCATTTTGATAAGACTCTAAACATTCCAGAGAAATAATGTCATGTAAAGAAAAATCAAAGTTATATAAAACCCAATATAAGAAAGATGGTGTTAACATAACACTGAGGTACACCAGTTAAAAATGCAAGCTTTGTGTAAGAAAGTAAGAGCAATAAAACTGAGCATTCTGAATAGACAGAAGTTTAAAAAAGACTCTGAGCTTCCATTTAAGAAGAAAACTAGCACTTTCACAACAGTAGAGTTAGATTTCCCTATGACGTCCTTTTCCATCCTTACTCTTAGAAATAATTTGGGACAAATATTAAACCCCAATATATTAAAATTATTTTGTTTTGAAAACCTGAAAATTTTTCTAGCCCATCTCCTGCTAAAAAACTTCTAAGCAGCTCCTGCCATAAAGCACAATCATAATCAAATATGTTTAAATTACAGTTGGCAAAATACTGTGGTGAGGCATGGCAGATACCACAATTTGCTGTCCTTAGTCAATTTTATCTAGTAATTTGTTCACCATTTTTCTAATTTTAGCTATTTGTGATATGTTTTCCAACACAATGAGTGTGATTTAATGAAAATACACCATAATTTTCCCTCAATAAGTCAACGTTCCCAAGAAATCTCACTGAAATGTGAAAATGACCTTTGGGCATAGATAAGATAAGAAAAACATATGCCCAGTATCTATAGGAATATTTTGTAAAATTATGAGCTCATGGTAACAAAATTCTTTTGCAGCCTTCTAGCACTGTGTTGCCTATTTCCCTTACACCTTTTATCCTAAGTGCTATATTAAAAGAAGATTTCTATGAAACTAGTTGCATTCATTAATATTGTCAGAAAAAGATGTCAGCTTGAGCTAGTTATTATTATACACAACAAGTATGAACATACTTTTTCCAATAGTGTAGTTGCTATACTAGCTATAGTACGGTAAAGTTAGTATACTTGCTACTATGGTATGGTTACACTATAAATACTAAATTATTCCTCTTTTCTTAAAAACTAAGAATTAAGAGAAGCTTTTCCTTTCATGCAATACTGCCAAGCATAATAGCAGCACTAAGTTGCTTCTGTCCTGAAAGGAAGGGCAAAATAGAACAATTTTGTATTTTTTCACTCATATTCTGATGGCCTGCAATGATGTTGTCTCTCACTTCATGATTTTTAATGGAATAATTTTGCCCCACTAATGTTCACAGAATATTTCCATGAGAATCTGTGTGAGGTTCATATTCCTCACAAAATAGATTTCTAGGGTGCTTGCAAAAAGTATCTAAAAAGATAGTAAATGTCTCTGCTCCAAATCATTTATTCAATCATCTTAAAGTCCTCAGGAAAATCTGGCAGAACAGATAAGGCTTGAATCTCCCAGCTATGCAAGTTGGACTGTGTTGCATCAGAAGTGAGAAGAAGCATTCTTCTGCAGAGAAGTATCCCTTGGCAGCCATCCTTCCTTCAACTCAGACAACTGTTCCGAGGGGATCAGTGAAAGACTAGTGATAGGCATAGACTGCAAAATATTAGTGGGATCTCTCAGTCAGTCATGGATATCAGCTTAACTCATCATTTGTTCCACTGCCTTCCTTTTTCAGAAGACTGACTTCAGTTTTCTTTGTGTTTCAGATGGGTGGGAGAGCTCTCAGCCAAGTGTCTTTGAACTCAAAGGCTGAATAAATTGTTTCCCTGCACAGTCCAGCATGTTCAGGTACAGAAATGGGAGACTTCACCTGCCCTAGACACACAAAGGCACCACAGCTTAGTGATGTTGTTGGAGCTCTTGGAGGGCTCCTTTTGTCCTTCTCTGTACAATCGCAGGCCTGATGTGAGCATCCTCATAGAACTTGTATTTTACATTCTCCCTCTTGCTTGAGACGTGACCATTACTGAAGTAACATTACATCAGGACAGATCCGTTTCAGAGGCTTAGCACTTGTGAGCCTGGTTTTCCTCTCATTTTGACCTATTTAATTCCGCACACTGGGGGAGCGGCAGGGATTACAGATCACTTTGACTACATGAGGGAGAGGAGAATTAGACTTAATGGGAAGCTTTGGTGAAATGATGTTCCGTAGATCGTGGTGCACCTTCAAAGGCATGCTGCCTGAGAAATGTATCAAAATCAGTGATGTCCTTTTGCATACTCTATCAAATCCTAGCTATTAAATCTATCACCAAGCAGTTGCTCAGCTTGCCAAAGGACATCTTGAACTGAAGTCCAGAGAATGGAGCATATAATTGAATCACTACTGACCAGCTGTCACAACAGCACCCTCCTCCCCCAAACACTAATGAAAGGAGGGAAATGAGACGGTGTGATTCAAACTTTTGTTCTGATGACATCCCATTGTTGTGCTCTAGCACTGAGCCAAGCAGAACTGAAGAGAAATCATCCTCCTCATTACATTTTCCAAAAGCTTATTAAGAGCACTTGTATGCTGCTGATATCGCCACAGGAGCTGACTGAAACTTCAAAGATGAAGCCAGTATGCTGTTTGAGATAATGGTAATGTATGCAAAATAAATAGCAAGAAAAAGATACTGTCCTAGAAGCCTGAAGAAAATCACAGTTTTAGCACACCTGAAGAATCAGGCAGATGTGACTGATGAGATAGTTGTGATCACCTATGTATTGGCCATTGGATTATGATACAGTATATGACCTTTGTATTATGGTCTGTCTGTAGAACCTAACTGATTAATTAAATCACTACATAGTCTTACTCTTTAGCTGGATACCCATATGAAATTAAATACCAGCCACAGCATAGAATGCTAGAGAATATAGATTGAATCCAGACCTACTGTCAGACCTCCCCAGTTATGATCCCCTGCATGTATGAGGGAAGAAGCATCCTTCCTGGAATATCTTGTCACATCTATGTTGTTACCATATAATCCCATAGTCTCTGTAATGCAACCGGGCTTCCTGTTGTCATCCTTACAGAAATGTCCTATAGGTACACAGAAATACTTTGATTTTAAAAAAAAAAAAAAGCAATTGTACAACTAAGTAGAAAATATGACAACATCATTTTCAAACAGGGGACATGAAGTGTAGGCATGTCTTCAGAAAGGCCAGGCTTTCTTTTCTAGCTTGGGGAAAGTCTTGCCCTGCTGGGAGAGGCTGCATGGCCTTGGAGTAGCCTAAGCCTTCACAAGCCATAACTCTGAAACAGGCTTGTATGAGCAAATAGTGGCTCATTGGGGAGAATGTGTATTCCTTTCAGACTTGGAGACAATTACAACAAAAGAGGGAGAAGGGAAAGAAATGGAGAATAAAAAAAAAGGGATTTTTGTCAATTCGTATGGTACCTCCATCAATTGCTACCTTATTTTTAAAAGAATTGAAAATGATAACTTCAATGCTACAAAAGCTGAATAAACAAGAAAAAAAAAAAGATGGCAAACTGTGGCCATTGTTTCTGTTTTGTAGAAGGTTTTAAATATGAAGTTGTATCAAACTTCGCTCTTAACAAAACAAAGAGCTCTTTCATAGTGTTCAAGAAAAATGGTTTGAAATATATTTATAAAAGCAGAAACACACATCCTTTCTACTTACATTTTTCTGAGACAGCATATTCTGAAGCAACTCCGCTACTGAGTCTTCAGACAATGAAGGTAGATTGTTTTTAATGATTTATGTCAGTTGAATTAGAGATGATTTATCACTGTTTTCTCTAAAACAACTGACTATAGAATAAGAAAATAATTCTCTTGCTTTGTTTCTTGTCAGAGAAAATTGTTGTGGTGTTGGATTCATGGTGCTCAGACTACCATAGTGCTGGTATTATTCCAGTCACTTCGATTTTTGTGTGTGGAGTTTTGGAGTGGAATCAAATCACTGTTTTTCTTCACAAGGATGTAGACGTGATGTTTAGCTGAACACATCTGAAACACCTACAATATGCAAATGCAGACAAGAGCTATAAATGAGCCTGTTTTATTTTGATCTGAATTTTGGCAGACCCAAGAACCTTATTCAAAATTTGCTAGTGAATAATATTCTGTTAATGGGGAAATCCTTCCCCCCGAAAAAGGCAAAATAAAACAAAAAAAAAAAAAAACACAAACAATACCTGAGTTCTTCCAGAGTATAAAATATGGACACAAATGGCTTGGTTCCCTCAGTCTGCAGATTATGCTGTTCTACTAAACCCCTGCTGCTTTTTTTTTAAACCAGAACGGTGCTACTGTTTGAGAAAATAATTACAACAATCGTTACTCGTGAGGTGAGAATGCAATTTCTGTGGAGGAATTTAAATAGCAAGTAAGGATAGTTATCTTTCTGATATTTGATAAATGGAAAAAAGATTTCGTTATCTTGAGGTGAGATTGCTTTTCAG
Organism: Fregata magnificens; assembly: GCA_013389945.1. Taxonomy (NCBI): domain Eukaryota; kingdom Metazoa; phylum Chordata; class Aves; order Suliformes; family Fregatidae; genus Fregata; species Fregata magnificens. The sequence continues at coordinate 7,359 of WAAD01014295.1, forward strand.
AGAGGATGACATTTATTACCTCAAGGACATATTTCAGAAAATCCCTATCCTTTATCCAGAGGTGATAGTTCTGTTCATCAGAGAAGGCGGCAATTGGGAAAAGATTCATTATTTTTTTGTGTGCTTGAGCAAGGGCTGCAATTGGTTTGTTTCTGCAGAGGACATCGGTGGAATAGAGAGTGCTTTCTGCAGAGAAGAGGAGTTTATCTAGCGAGACTTCTCCCAACTTCCTTTCAATTCTGTGGTAAACTTCCTATGCTGTTAATCCTCATCTGTTAATTCCTTAATAGACAAACATCCCATCTATTGGGTAGTCAGCCTGAGAGTGAAATCACTTCCCTTCCTCAGCTCCCCAAAAGCCCAATTGTTTCAGGAGCGGCAGAATTAATGGCTTTCTTTGGATTTGTGTCCCGTCCACTGCCTCCTCCCCCAATAATCCCAGCCCTGTTGTCCTCTTCTGTCTCTTTAACCCTTCTTGGCATACCTACACCTCCCTTTGCCATACCTCCCACTGTTTTGGTTGTTATTTCTCCTCCTTCCCACCAAGTTGCCTTCCCCATCCAGCTGGACCATTGGCCGCAGGTCCTGTGCCTGAGTCTGGGCTGTGGGGGGTCTTGCTGGGCAGTGCTTGCTGCCTGCCCTGCCTGCAGCCAGAGGGAGAATCGCAGAGCTCACCCCTTCCCTTCCCCTCCCCCCTCCCCTCCCCATAGGGTGCTAATTCAGTTCTCTGCCTTCTCTCAGTCATCAGTTTCTCATCCCTGAGACCTCTGCTTCAGTCACATTTTTTGAAATTGGCTAAGGGAGTAAAAAATATTAGGAGAAAGCTAACAGATGGATAAATAGTGCCATTATATAACCCTCCGCCTTCATTAGACAATCAGCCTAAAAATACTGACACATACACCCCCCCTTTCTTAGTGGAAGGAATTTCTCCATTTGTATGTAGTGTGAAATCAAACTGATATGTTTTCAAGATGTGAGTCAATATAGCAGAGTAGACTTATCATACTGTCATTTTAGAGGGATGCTACCTGCATACGTGGTCTTCTGCAGGTTAATAATAAGCCCTTTGAATTTAGACCTATTGAGTTCATTACACCATGGCAGACATAGCTCAAGGCTTTCTAGAAGACAGCTTTTAGCTTCCCGTGATACCTAGAAAAGCTGGAAAAGAAGTATACTAACTCAACACATAAATGATCCTGGTTTATCCTAATTCTAAAGCCAGTGTTGCTTAGTTTTTGGGGTTTGCTATCCTCTGCATGACCTTCATCTGAGGAGAGGTTGCTGTTGCTTTCTGCTGAATACCGTTTCTGCAGCAAATTTCCTGCCTTCAGCACAGTTTAGACTGCACAGCCCTTGTGCCTGCCCTGGTGTCCCTGAGGCTTGCTGCTCTTTGGCATGTGACAGTGGCTTCTTGCCATGCAAACAGAGTGAATGTGGCCCAGAACCAGCAAGAGCCATCTTCTGACTTGAGTTTCTGCTGGAGATGAGCGGTGGTGAAGCTACCTCAGCAACCTTTCCACAGGCTGAGAAAGTAAAATAAATCAGATGCCTAGTAATAAGGAAGGTTAGTTGTGGGAAGGATAGTTAATAAAAAATGCCTTCATGGGGCAAACTGAATAATGTCAGATGGGCCATTTCTGGACAAGCTTCTTGTCAGTTCTCAGTGACAAATGTTCATAGGGTAGATGTGCAAGGAAGGACCTTTTTTCTTCCTCGTTAAGCTATAAACCTGTGTGGCTTGATAGGATCAAAGAAAGAAAGAACATGTTTTTTCAGTCTTCTCTCTTAGGAATGAAGGACTCTTAAGCCTGTTTCAAAACTAATAGTCAAGCTAACCACTTCTTCAGATGTATTTAAAAATGACAAACAAAAAAAAAATTGAGATTATTCTGGAATTCCAAATTACTTGATTGGTCTTTTTCTTTGCAAATATCTTGTCAGAATAGATTTAGTCAGGTTAATAGTCACTAATTTTTAAATCTAGTTCTTTTGAACATGTTTTAATATTGTGAAGGTTAATTTTATGCTGCAAAGATCTGTCTTTGCAATATTATATGCTTATCTAAAACTTACTCTTTTTCTAGGTTGGATATTACATAATTTAAAAAGATATTACAAAAACTGACTTCAAGATTTCAATAAGCTATTCGAGAAAAAAACAATATGGCCTTATATTTATTTGGCACCTCTGAAAGTATTGAGACTCACTCACACTACTCTGTTATAATGTATTTAAAGGCCAGACATTGAATTCTGGCCTACAATTTCACACAGAGAAGCTATTAAATATTCTGCCACTTCAGGTTCTTGGCTGCTGAAAATTATTTCTTCTTGACAAAGCTGAAGCAAATTAGATAAGCTTTTGCGCAACAAAGAGAATTAACAGAAGACATTTACCATATGGGAGGGATACTAATCACAGAGCAAATGAAAGAATTATATAATGTCACCTGCTTCTTCTGGTATAAATTATCATTGCTCTGCCCTATGTCCTTTAGTTATGATAAAATTTCTTCAGTGGCTTCATTCTCTTTTTTTTTTAAGTATGTGTTTTGTAATCTTCTTTTCTTACTCTGAACAGATTATTTAACAGGCAGTGTTTCTTTATTATTTTATATGGCATTCAGAATATTGTGTGATTGGTTTATAAATAAAGGATAAAACTTTTGCTTGAAGTGAATAAAAAGAATGAGTCCTTTCTTACACTGTCATATATCTATTCTGTCAGTGAGGGTAATAGTAATATCACTACTATGCATTAAATCATCACTCTTCCTTTCCCTGTCTATAGTTTCATACTGTTTCCCACTACCATACTGTCAGAACAAAATCTGTGTAAAAACAGCTGGTCAAAGTGGAATACCTTGCATATCTTCAATTGCAAGAGAAGGGTTAAAGTATGGTTGTGGAAGAGATTCATTGGGCCCTGCTTTTGATAAGCAGAGGAACCTCATCTCCCTCTGTGAAGCTGCAAATTATGGATGCAGGCCACATTTGACCTTTCTCCACCGCCTCTGCAGCCTCCTCAGGAGTCCTGGGTCAGTGTTTACAGAGATTTACAGGTATCACAGACCCAAATATCTTAAAAGCCCTCTAGATAATGGGAGCATGGCATAAGTCTTCTCTGTGTTGGAAACCTGGTCTACCAGTTCAGGAGCACAACTGCAGGTTCAATGGAGGCTGGGGGAGGAGGAAGAATCTGAGAGAGGATGGACAGATTCTGGGGAGGATCGTTGGTTCTGAGGTATCTAAGATGAGATGCTGAAAGTTGACCTGGTTAATCCTGGCTCCCTTTCCAGGCCAGGGGCAGGTGCTTCCAAACAATGTCCTCACTCCTCTGAAGGCAGGTATTTTTAAAGGTCTTTCCACTGACTCTCAAGAGAGCCCGAAGTGACCAGCTCAGCTTGGTGTGCATGTTGAGAGACTGAAATGAGGACAAGTGAAATCTCCCCCGCTGGGTACTGCATGCCCTTCTCCTCACTCACTTGGGAGTCAGCTGCTTGCTAGTTTTTAGATGGTCATTTCAGCATGCTTTTTAGTAAGCATGCTGGTGATTAGTAAGCCTTTGGTGATTGTAGTGGCCATTATTCCTGTACAGGAATGTATGGATAATGCCACTAATGGGAAGGAAAAAGAACAGAGCCATGCTTTCTTTATTAGGAAGGTGATGCCATAAAAACATTAAGTTGTGCTACTGTTCACAGTTTCATGGAATATTTTTATATATTTAATATTCGTCCTTATTAGAAGAACTTATTAATAATATAGTAAGTTGGAAATCTGAAACTTATGCAGGGTAGGGCAAGGGAAGATGGCAGAACCTCTTTTTTTTTCTTTTTTCTCTAAGAACAAAGAATAATTCAGGACAAATGTAGACTGCCACCTCACAGGTAGAGTTTTAAGCTTGAATTTATGGAGTTATCGCTCTAGAAGTGGTGAGGACTGCCAGTAGCTCAAGTCTGCCAGCTGCTCTGGTCAGGCAAATTTAGCATCTGGGTTTAGATTTACCAACCATTTCAAACTGACCTGTTTCACTTTAAATTAAAAGAAAAAAAAAGGGGGGGAGGGGAAGAAAGGAAAAATGCTTGCAGTCTAACCTTGCGCCTTCTATGCACAATGTACTATTTCATGTGGCTAGCCCTGATGTATCTGTGGAAAATTCATTTTTTGCTCCCTTGTGGCGGACCTCCAAAGCCTTGGTACAATGTTTTTGGTTATATAATCACCTAGATAACTTTAGATACATTAATAGCAAAAGCAGCCTTGAAGGGAAAACAATGGTGTGTGTACCAGTGACAGCTTCAACCCCTCCTTCAAAAAAACCCAAACATTTTTCTGAAATGGCTATACCTAGATTGATAGGAAAAGATAGCTTTGGCTTCCATGCCATTCTTCAGGTCTTTCTGGGAGAGTCAAGAATGACTTAAAGTCCTCACAAAAATCAAGGCTAGAATTATACTTGGTGTGAGAATTTTTGCGTGGCTTTTCTTGTGCGGCTTTTGTGTGGATTTATGCAAACATGTCACACCAAAGTGACAAGGATTGCATGGAAATTTTTGATGCAGTTCATGTAATTCTCCTCAGCAGGAGTTCTGAACTGTTAAAACTGAAGTTTGCAGTGCCTTGCAGAAGAAGCCTATATAGCCTATATAGCTGTTTTAGTTATTGTGGTCTTTATCATAACATAACATATAAAATCGTATATCAGTATCAGTGATAGAATGGGAGAAGAATATAAGCTAGTAAGCTCATATTCCCTAGTAAGTGGGGTAAGATTTCTGCCATTATAGACAACTATCATTTCCCTGAAATAATCATTACCTCTGATTTTACATAGCTACTCTTCCTCTTTCACATTTGTTTTCATTTTCATTCTGTATCCACGTAAAGATAATTGAGACAGATTATATGCCTCTTGCTATAGTACATTAATTTGCCATATCATATCTATGTTCTGTTGCACGATTAAAAGTCACTGGAAAAAGTAGTTTCTTCAGGGGAGGTTCCTTAAACTCTTACAATTTCCCTATTAACGGCAAGAAAGCAACAACTGCTGCAGTTGTTTCATATGTGATATGATGACCAGGGAACATCACTCTGGACCCCTGTTTTTTAACAAGTTGGTGTTTGTTGCTGTGATGACCGAGAAGTGTCCTATTGATCTCCTTTAAGGTAAAAGTTGATTGGATGACTGAAAAACACAGGCCATGTGTTGTTACACATCTGTGAGTAGAGTGACCACATGAAAATCATTTCCCCTGCGAGTGGTCAGCTAGTGCTGCTGTAATACTGAATTTTCTGGAAGAAGCAGGTAGTTTGTGATTAAGGAGGTAGAAGTGCAGGCCATGGCAAGAGGAGAGATCTGCATCTTGGGCAAGTAGAGAATTTGTACATTTGACTTTGTCATTTACAACCCCTCCCCAAAATGTAGTGGAGAGCTCTTCTTAGAAAATGCATTACTGATGCCTCTTATTCAAAGAGCCTTAGCCTGACAGTTATGGTGCAGAAAGACTTTTGAAAGCTGGTGGGGATGGTACCCAGTCCGTACTGCGAAACGTGTGAGACAAGCCCTGGCTTCCCTGTCAGATTTCAGCAGCAGTTCTCAATAAGCAGTGTAATTTAATGCATGTGTCAGAAGGATTCAAGCATAATGGTCCCTCTGCCTAAAGGCTCCTAGAGATTTCCCTTGTCTAAAGGGCTCAGTCATATTTTTTATACTGCATGTTGGCTGAAATGACAATTACACGTTAGCTGCTTCTTCTGCCTTTCAACAGTTTCACTGATACGGAGTTGTGGAAAGTCTGGAATAAAATGTCAATCATTTTATCCTTTCTTCCAGAAAGTCATGGCTTTTTCTTCCATGGGATTTAGTAGGCTTCTCTGACCCTTTCCCTTTCCCTTTCCCTTTCCCTTTCCCTTTCCCTTTCCCTTTC